>CABEGB010000725.1:0-94953 GCA_901521435.1 Crematogaster levior
GTTTGCTATTTAGTTAGTTTTCAGTTATGAACAAATTTGTCATGGATGCAAACACAATAAATTATTATTCTATCATACTTTTATTATTATTTTAAAATAAAATACACTTCTCTTGAAGGCTGGTGAGCCCACTAGTAAATTATTATTATGTGGTGACGCGTAAATATGACGCGTAAAATATAACTTATAATTTATTTTGAGTGATAAAAATAAATAAAAATCCAATATTACGATCAATTAAATGAGATATTCCTGTTTCTTTTTCACATTATCAGCAGCAACAAATCTTCCTATTTTTCACTGCTGCGGATAATTTTGAATATCTGAATATCTGAAATATCACCAGTTAACAAAAACTGTGTACCAAAGACTTTTTCTATATATATAGACTGATAAATGACAAAAAGAAGACGAAACAAAATGTATTTTGATATATTAAGAACAGCAGAAAAATTATTTCTCGTTTTCATTTAGGAGCTCAATATGAAAAATAATGAGAGTTCAATTATGACCGTATTGATAGTAATTATTTACGTCATAAATATTTTTAATCTAGAATTATTTACTTTGTAAAGAAGCCTTGATAAATATCAATAATTTAATATTCATCAATATAAATTTTTGAGAAAAATACCAGCTTTTTGCCATATATATTGCCATATTATATATTGTATAATATGGCAATATATATGCCAATAATTTTTCCATAAATCAGATTTTTGACACCCAAGGTGAGGTTTTAATCAAAATAAAAATCAAAATTGAAGACATAATGGTATTCATAGTCGAATTTGTTACACATCACCCTAAGCTTTATCTTCAGATATTCCGCAGCCAATGAACCATTCGGTACAACATCTAAAGATAAACTTGAAGACGATCTTAAATATAAGACCTGTCTATGAATACCGGGCCTATGACTGGTATTCATATTTTTGACCGCTTGTTTTTATGTTCAAGATCGTTTTAAATAACGTTAAGATGTTATAGTTAAATCACGAAGCCGTATTAGCATCTTAAGCATTACTACGTTCTAAAATAAGGACAGATGAATATTTTTAACCCATCTCCAAAAACGAAATAATAAATATTCAAACTTGTCACAAAGCGAGAAGATAGGGATAGTTTGGCACCTGAAAACGAATGAGAACAATAGTGCGAATGAGCAAAAGAAAACAAACTATGTGTGTTTATAAGAATCCCAGAACTATATGCTGAAAAAGAGATTTAACTAAAGTGAGCTAGTGAAAGGTAAAATATAGCAAGCGATGTGGTTTATACATAAATAGAAATGAGTAGACAATAACGTGCGAATAAGACATGCAAGATATGTGATATTGTGCGGCTATATATGCATAATCTACTCTTTAGTGAGAAAGCAATTGAAAAGATGTCGGAATCGATATCGAATCGTCGTCAAGTGTTGATTCAAGGATATTCGATCAATTATTTCTCTGGGTTTATTTATGTTAACGCTGGTCTGCGCAAGTTAAATTAGCAAGTATTAAGTCTACTCTGATTTCTGCTGATTTCGATCATAGTAAGTGGTGACTAAGATAGGAAAACAAGAAAATAAAAATACTTTACGTAAGTTTTAAAAATACTATATATTTATTATACGCGCGTAACGATACAAAGCAAAAGACATGATTAACCCATTAAATCCTGAGCCGAATCTAGGCCAGATAGCATCAGTAAATATTGATTGGTGGCATTATTAAAAATAACGTGTTTTTATGTCATTTTTGGTAAATTGTTTATAAAAATTATTTAAACAAATAGATATAGTAAATTGAAAAATAACAATGGCAATCGATCTCTACGGGAAAAATCATGAAGAAACTCTTAGTAACATTTTTGTCAGACTTCAATTTGTTAGTAAACGTTATAAATAAATGCATTACCAGAAACACATTCGATTAATGTCAACTTGAGCCGATCGAAAATAGATAGCATCAAAGCAACATTGGATTGGTGGCATAATAAAAATAACACATGTCTTCTTCTTTGGTGATGCAATTTTGTTTATACCGTTTTACACCAACAAATTGAAGTCCGACAAAAATGTTACTGAGTTTTCCACATGATCTTCTCCGCAGAATCGACGTCACTGTTACTTTTCTCACCCTACAACCCTGCATTCATTTTCGTTTTAAATAATTTTCATAAACAATTGCAAAACCTATCATACAAAAACACGGGCACTTTTCAACCAATGCCCACCAACTAACATTTACTTACGTTGTAGAGCCGGTCAGAGACTGGCTCAGATTTAATGGGTTATTGAGCTCCAATCAATATTGGTGGATCTTCTGAGACAGCAGTTGATCTGGTCTTCATGATTGTTGATTAAGCTTGTTAAAAGTTTTAACAGCCGGCGAATAAGAGATCTACCCTTATAATATTTGTTACTTTATCACTGGGCAGCACTGAAATTAGCATATAGCTTTCTTTTCTTTTCTTTCTGTGTTCTTTCATAAAGATTTTAGATTTATTGAAACAACACGAAATGAAGCAAAAGAAAAACAGTGTTGCGTGTGCTTAATGCCAGGCATGTGCCTATTTGCAAATACAAATTGATATTTGCAGCAGCAAGAAAGTCATACTGTAATAACAAAGCAAAACCATACTTAGCAAACTTTGTTAAAGTTTATCAAAAAGGCCTGCCACTACCGCAAAAATATAGTTACCTTTTCGGCGTAAAGAATTAACATTTTTAAACAGTAAATCAGTGATGCTGAAGATACTTGACGTTGTAAGCCATGATTAATAAACCCATTTTGACAGCCTGGCGACATAATTGATCACAATTGTTTTTGAGGCGCAAAACTTTATAACACGAACATAAATGGTCAACAGTACAACACTGCCGTTTGTTTTCACATGACGTCTTTTGTGGACACGCAAAGTACCAAAAATGATAATCACGATATCAACAACAAAGGCTTCGTGTTTTCGTATCTGATGTGCACAATAAAGATTGATGATTGGTATAAATGAAACAATATTGAACAAGAGTTTACTCTTTAGCCCTCTAACAATAGAATACACACCAGCAAAATACAAGCATCCGGCGTTCTTCCGCAAAATATGCTGAAGATAGACAAAGAATCAATCATCATATTAACCGTCGTTTCTTTATTTATTGAACAAACATCAAAGCAGTTATCGTGTCTCAATCTTTCTTTGTCTCACAACCTTTTTAAATTAGGGGCCAGCCAACAGAATTATTCTGTACACAGTCGGCCAAGTTCAAAAGCCTGTTTTTCAGCGGCTGCATCTTTCGTAGCCGCCTACATCTACCCAAATCACAATGGGTCACCGTTTTGCAGAAAACATATAATGTTTGCAGTCCGAGGGTGCTGAAAAATCAGACAAATTGTTTCTTCTCTCATTACGCCACGCGGGCTGCCGGTATCATTAAATCATAACAGTAGCTGGGACAGCGGCTTTGATGCCTCCCTCATTTGCGAATAAAACACATATGAAATGAGCCATAATGCTTAATAAAATAAAAGCCGACAACAGTCTCAAAACTTCAGGGCCAGATGGAATTTTGCCGAAATCTGAAAGACATCACGGTTATTTCTCTAATATCAAAACCGTGACGAAGCGATTTCAAGAAAGAAGAGTAAAGACAGCAGTCAAGACCTCAATATGACCTTATTTAAGACCAATCTTTTGTTAACGATCGTTGAAAACATGCAAACAATTCTTTTTAGACGGTAAAAAGTGTCGAATCCCTTTACCGATTTTTCTCGAATGCACGCAATCCTCAATCAACTTCTCCGAAGTTTTGTTTGTCTGAGTCTTACAAAAATTTTATTTTAACACCACAACAGCAAAGCCAGAAAGTTCAGTGAGCGATGTCGCCACGAGCAATAAATAAATAAAAAGACAGAGTTTTACATAATAGAGTTTAAATAATAAGCGCCTAAAAATAATACGTATATTGATCAAACGCGGTACCAGTTACAAAGTTCTTTCGATCGCCACAAAAGACACAAACATATTAAATCAGAATTGCCAGAATACCAGATAATTGAAATTCACCGATGTGACACGTTATCGGCGTTAAGAATGTAATGCAGTGGCTTCAGCATTCAGCGCCTTTACGAAACCACCGTTCATACCGGTGGGTACCGCAATTTTCGTCTCCTTCCTCATCGACATCAAACGTCGCTCATATCGACCGAGGGTTCCTCCCGCGTCGTGAATAATGGAGCCGTACGGTTATTTGAATGCTCGCAGAATGAAAGCTGTCGAAAGTCATTGCGGCGCAGTGGTTAACCGACAGGCTAAATACCGACATCTAGAGAATAGAAAGCCCATGTGTCATACTTCACATCACTGCAAGCCAGTTCATTTGAGATGGCCAATATTATGGCAAAAATTGCTAATAAAAATGCCAGAGTTTCACGTGTGGTTCAATTGTTAGGCGCGTTTATTTTCGACCATAAAATGCCTGTCCTTCCACTACTAAAATCAGTTTGTTTCATAGTTTTAAAAATCAGCCGATGAACGATATTTCACGCCGAAAATGTTTCATACAATCCTCTGATTTTTAACGACGTTTAAGAAAAGTTCTTCAGTTATTGTGAGAAAGAAAGTTCTTCTCTTCGAGGCAGTTACAAATAAATAGCCATAATGCCCTCTTTGATGAAGTATCATAAATTTCATCTCCTGAATAAATCACTTTTCAGGTCTATATATGTCAGTGAGTTTACATTCTTCGAATATCGACCGGAAGATACCATCACTCTTTTTGCCGATGGCAACTGTCTTCCTTTTTCATATCTGGAACCGTCATTTTCATTATTGAGCTGAAAATGACCGGGCTGTTGGCCGAAGAGTTGAGCCGTAGCCTGGTCCCAAAGACGACGGCCGCGGTGCCGGGCTGGCAACATGTAAATTGTGTAAAATTTTATTGGTCAATATCAGGAAAGATACAATTGTACCGAGAGATGAATATCTTCAAAAACAAGAAAGAAAGTTGAAACAGTGGTATACAAGCGAAATTAAAGTACCCGGGGTTTGAAATCGTACTGAAACAAGAGAAAGACAGCTATGTTTTATAATATCGAGATTGTGCTCAACAAAAGTTGTTTTTAGCAATATTCAGATACAAGTTTAGCATGATGGAAGAGTTCATAGTTCGTCATTCTTGTGATGTTTAAGACTTCCTCGTTTCGGTGGGTATCAACTTCAGCCTTTTGCAAACCCTCATTCATTCTCTTCTAGGAGTCAATTTGACTCGCTGAACACCTCTGTAGCAACGTCATTTATAAAGCGCGAGCAGTACAATGAGCCCTCTGTGAACAATAGTTCGGTTCATTCTTTGAAGATAATTGCTCATTTTGTTAAAAGCAGACAATCATTCTTTTTCTCATTTTTCATCGCAAAAACATATTTTTAACAAAGGTCGCGAAATTACGCCGGACTAATAAACCACAAGCCTCACGAGACGAGAGACTGTAAAACATTTCTCAAGTCTTTTTCTGATATGAAAAACAGATCGAACTATTATCTGATAACATTATTATTTACACCGAATATTTATTTAAAAATACTTTTTATTAAAAATGTTTATAAACATTTATAAATACTTTCATATGTAAATAATAATGTTAATAGTTAAGAAGCCATAGTTTAAGACTTCTGTTTTTCATATCATATAAAAAGACGAGAAATGAATTTCTTTTTACAGTCTATCAAATACATTTGTTTCGTCTTTTTCCTTCGTGAACTATTAGTTTTTATTAGTCCAACATATGAAGAAAATTTGCGATACTGTTTTGCTAACTGGTACAGCACAAAAAATATATTTTTGCAGTAAAAAAACAAGAAAAAGATGAGTGTCCTTTGTACTAACTAAAAATAAACAATTATCTTAAGATAATTGACTATTGATTCCTAGAATCTTCATTGTACTTTGTATCACTCGCGCTACTCGTGTGACTATACAGGGTGTTCCGTAAGTCGAGGTAAATCGTTCGGGAGATGAATGGGGACTCAAAAACAAGAAAGTTGATACTACCAAGGAGCAAGGAGTCACTAAACATCACAGGAGTGACGAACTATGAGATCTCCGTCAAGGAATGCTAAGCGGGCTGTACTTCCACGTAGTGTATCCTGGATAGTGCTAAAGCACCCCGCAACTTTTATTTGACTTTAATTATATTATAAACTTATAAAAACCATCTCTTGTTTCAATTTTGACTAAAAAATTTGGAAGCAAAGCAATTTCAAATTTCAACGTAGAAGCTATGTTCATATTAACTTTCTTTCTTGTTTTTGGGTCCCCATTCATCTCTCGAGCAATTTACCTCGACTTACGAAACACCCTGTATATTACAATGTATTAATGTAAATTTTTACCATTTACGTGGTGCCAGCATAATAATTACTTAGCAAATCATCTTGGTTTGTAAAATACAGAAATAATGCTAATATATTACTAGCGAATCATTTTCAAGAAACATATTTCAGTTTCCAATAATGAAAAAAATGTGGTTAAAGAGATAGAAAGACAGAGATTTATTAATCGTAAAAAATTTCCGTGGTATCTCATTCAGAGATAATTCGAATGCTAAATATACAACATATAATTCATTTACAAGTGAGATTTATTCAAATTCAAATTTATTAAAATTCAATAAAAATTCATTTATTTATTTTATATTCTTAACTGTACCTCGAAAGAAGAACTTCTTTTTTTATTTCCCTCCTAATTCTTTGAAAGAACTTTCTTAAATATCGACCGTAATAAATCGAGATTATAAAACATTTTAAATTTCAACGTAGAAGCTATGTTCATATCAACAATTTTAAAAACTATAAACAATTTATTTTGAAAAATCAAATTTTAAGGATAAAAAGACACATAGTGTAAAAGTAAACACTTCTTTGAATTGAGAACCACACGTGGCACACAATACTAAGACGTACCGTTTATGCTGATAAATTTTTGCTCATTTTTATTATAATTTTTATTATAATATTGTGCCATCATCAAAATGTGACAAGCACACAGTGATAATGACACAAGTATGACACATGACTCTGATGTAACAATATTTTCTACCACCCAGGTCTATATAAATGAACGTGTCTCAGTTATTTAAATATCAGTTCTGTACCACTACACAACTAGAAAGAATGGCTCGGCTAAGCTTCATTCTGACATTCATCGCCATTGCATTAACATGTGTATTTGCGGAGGAACTCTACTCGGATCGATATGACGACATTAATCTCGATGAAATTTTGGAGAACGACAAATTGCGAACACAATACTACCAGTGCTTTATGGACGTTGAACCGTGCAAAACTGCAGATGCAAAATTTTTCACGGTATTCTTAGATCTAAAACGCGCGTTTATACGTCGCAATTGATTTCTTATGACAAACTTCACATGATTATAATGTGAACCCTAATTATAAGTATTCTAACGAATTCTATTGTTTAATGTTTGTATGTTTTATTGTTAACGTCACTGAAGAAGGCTTTTAAGCTGAAACGCGTTTGATCAATAATATACATGTATTATTTTTAAACGCTAGTATTTTTAAACTCTATTATGTAAACTCTATTATTTTTTATTTATTTATTGCTCGTGAAAGGCATCGCTCTTATATTATTTGTTTTGAATCCAAACGAGCACTTGGTACTAATTTATTTATTGTTAAAATAAAAATTTTTTTTTATCATAAAGATGAATAAACTTAAAAACTGAGAAGTTGAAGTGATTTAATAAAGTTGCATTAATTTTGTGCTTTAAACATTCAAGAAAAATCAGTAAAGTTATTTACTTTTTGTCTAAAAATTGTTTTCTGTATTTTCAATTCAACGATCAGTTATAAAGATTAGTCTTATCTAAATCAGATCATATTGAGTCTTAAAACATTTCTGTCTTTACTTCTTCTCTTAAGAAATCGCTTCAATCACGAGTTTTGATATTAGAATGTATGTCTTTCGTTATTATTTCAACAGAATTCCATCTATTTCTTTAAATAAAAGTTCTGTGACAGTTTCTTAGCCATCTCTTAAAGTAAAGTTTTATAAAAGGATAATTGTCAACTTTATTTTATTAAAACATTAATGTCGCATTTCATATGTAACAATTCGCAAATATTTAAAGGAGACATCTGAAATATATGTCCCAATATGCTGACAAATTTATGGTTAAAGCGCTTGTGATTCTGTATGTAGTATGTACACGTATGTGTAAGGAAATATTGTCCGTACAGGAAAAACAATTTGTCTGATTTTTTCCATTTTTATGGACTTTATATAAACTTTATTATATGGACTTTTTATGTTTTCTGTTAAAACGGGTAACCAGTAAGCTTTCTCGTTGTGGTTTTAGACGTCATAGGCGAAGCTATGCAAACTGGATGCAAGAGATGCACTGAAAAACAAAAAGTACTTTTGGACGAATTGGCCGACTGGTATACAAAGAATCGTCCTGAGCAATGGGACGCCTTCGTTAAAAAGGTTGTAGGGGATGCACAAAAGAAAAGTTAAAGGACTTGATAACAAATACTGATGAGACTCTGATAATCATAAAACGACAGTTATGTGTGAATTGGTTAAATTCTTTGTATCTGTAAACTTATTGTTACGGAGAAGAAATTAGACATAGTTCTTGCAGTACTGTAGTGTAGTATTATATTGTTAGAATAAAAATATTAAATAAATATTGTTAATATTGTTTCATTTATTACAATCATCAATCTTAGCGCTTGTGTGCAATATTCCAATTTTGTTTATCAAAAGATACGAAAAACGATTATATTTTTAAATATATTTGAATATATTGATTATATTTTTTGATTACTTTGCGTGTCTAAAAAGACATCCGCTGTCCGAAATGTGAAAAAATAAACAGCAGATATTTTAACAGATGCAGTATTATTTATGTCCGTGTTAAACTCGTTTTGCATAAAAACATTTATGATGAGGTAAAAATATCCAACCAGACAATCAAATAGGTTTGTGTCCTTATTTTAACGTCAAAATGTCGTCGAAAAATGACTCGATCACTGGATTTACCGGCAAAATCATTTAATTCTACACCGAAAAAAAAGATTAGCTATAATTTTGCAATAGTAGCAAAACCTTTGTCAACTTTAACAAAAAGTTTTGCTAAAGTATTGACTAAGTTTTGCTGTTATTGCAAAATTATAGCTCTTGCTGCAAATAATAGTTTGCTGTCTATATTTTACAAATAGTTTTGCTATAGTAGCTAATCTTTTTCCGTGTACATTAAATACACAATATATACTGTTTTTCTTTTTGCTTCGATTCGATGTGGAATTGACCGAAAAATAATAGAAATCTAAAAATCTTATAGAAAAGAATTTCTAGAAAAGAAAGAAAAGAAATATATCTTCGTTCAATTGCTTAATTAAAATAACAAATAATTATAAGGGTAAGATATATATTTATTCGCCAGCTGGTCAGAGTGCATCTTTAACAAGCTAATCAATAATCATGATGAGATAAGATCAACTGCTATTCAACATCGATTATCCACCAATATTGGAGTTAGGTCAATTCAATTAACCCATTAAATCCTGAGCCGAATCTAGGCCAGATAGCATCAAAGTAAATATTGGATTGGTGGCATTGGTTAAAAAGTACCCGTGTTTTTTTTTATGTCATTTGCAATTGTTTATAAAAATTATTTAAACAAATAGATACAGAAGTTGTAAATTGAAAAATAACAATGGCAATCGATTCTACGGGAAAAATCATGAAGAAAACTCTAGTAACATTTTTGTCAGACTTCAATTTGTTAGTGTAAAACGTTATAAACAAATGCATCACCAAAGACATGTGTTATTATTTTTAACCAATGCCACCAATCCAATATTTACTTTGATGCTATCTGGCCTAGATTCGGCTCAGGATTTGACGATGTCAGATATGTTTCTGGTAATGCATTTATTTATAACGTTTTTACACTAACAAATTGAAGTCTGACAAAAATGTTACTAGAGTTTTCTTCATGATTTTTCCCGTAGAATCGATTGCCATTGTTATTTTTCAATTTACAACTTCTGTATCTATTTGTTTAAATAATTTTTTATAAACAATTGCAAATGACATAAAAAAAACACGGGTACTTTTTTTTTAACCAATGCCACCAATCCAATATTTACTTTGATGCTATCTGGCCTAGATTCGGCTCAGGATTTAATGGGTTAATCATGTCTTTTGCTTTGTATCGTTACGCGCGTATAATAAAATATATAAGTATTTTTTAAACACGTAAAGTATTTTTATTTTCTTGTTTTCCTATCTTAGTCACCTTACTATGATCAGAAATCTGTAGAAATCAAGTAGACTTAATACTTGCTAATTTAACGCAGATTGACGTTAACGCATAGCATAAATAAACCCAGAGAAATAATTGATCGAAAAGATATCGATCAACATGAGATCAACACTTGACGACGATTCGATATCGATTCCGACATCTTTTCAATTATCATTTCTCACTAAAGAGTAGATTATGCATATAATGTGCGCAATATCACATATCTTGCGCTGTCTTATTCGCACGTTATTGTCTTCTCATTTCTATTTATGTATAAACCACATCGCTTATATTTTACCTTTCACTAGCTCACTTTAGTTATCTCTTTTTCAGCATATAGTTCATAAGGATTCTTATAAACACACACATAGTTCATTTTCTTTTGCTCATTCACACTATTGTGTTCTCATTCGTTTTCAGGTGCAAACTATCCCCTATCTTCTCGCTTGTGACAAGTTTGAATATTTTAGTATTTCGTTTTGGAATGGGTTAAATATTCATAATCTGTCCTTATTTTAGAACATTAGTAATGCTTAAGATGCTAATACGGCTTCGTGATTTAACTATAACATCTTAACGTTATTTAAAACGATCTTGAACATAAAAACAAATACGGTCAAAAATATGAATACCAGTCATAGGCCGGTATTCATAGACGGGTCTTATATTTAAGATCGTCTTAAGTTTATCTTTAGATGTTGTACGAATCAGTTCATTGGCTGCGGAATATCTGAAGATAAGCTTAAGACGGTCTTAATTATAAGATTCGACTATGAATACCGGCCATAGTCTTAATTTTAGTTTTATTTTTGATTAAAACCTCACCTTGGGTCTTAATCAAAATCTGATTTATGGAAAATTATTGGCATATATATTGCCATATTATACAATATATAATATGGCAATATATATGGCAAAACAATTTTCTCAAAAATTTATATTATTTATGAATATTAAATTATTGATATTTATCAAGGCTTCTTTACAAAGTAAATAATTCTAGATTAAAAAATATTTATGACGTAAATAATACTATCAATACGGTCATAATTTAAGACTCTCATTATTTTTTCATATTGAGCTCTAAATAAAAAACGAGAAATAATTTTTTTTTCTGCTGTTCATATATCAAAATACATTTGTTTCGTCTTCTTTTTTTGTCAGTCATTTATCAGTCTACATATATAGAAAAAAGTCTTTGGTACAGTTTTGTTAACTGGTGATATTTCAGATATTCAGATATTCAAAATTATTTTTTTTAGCAGTGAAAAATAGGAAAAAGATTTGTTGCCTTTTGATAATGGCAATAAAGAAACAGGAATATCTCATTTAATTGATCGTAATATTTAGATTTTTTATTTTATTTTTTACTCAAAATAAATTATAAGTTATATTTCTTTTACGCGTCATATTTACGCGTCATACATAATAATAATTTACTAGTGGCTCACCTTCAAGAAGTGTATTTTATTTTGAAATAATAATAAAATATGACTTGAGAAGCAAGAATATCAATTTATTGGTTGTTTTGCATCCATGACAAATTTGTTCATAACTGAAAACTAACTAAATACTTAAACGCTTTAAGTATGTGTATGTATGTATAATTCGTTCGTAAGTGAGATTCGGATTCAATCCTCGGACTCAACCGAAATTGCTCAATCAACAAATTCGAAAGTACAAATTTTGAAAATCTAAGAAATCTATAAGATGATTCACTTATCTATTTACATTTCTATCAAAAAGCTATCGAAATTTCTCTCTGTAATTGCAGCCCTATTATGCATAATTACCGTAAATTTCTTCTTAAGTGCACATAACATCAGAAAACTGTTCTATTTATTAAATTTATTTTGTAACTTTTTGTATTTTATAACTTTTTAAGCCACGTGCTAAACCTTTCTGGAAAAAAATGATTACATCTGCTTAGATTAAACCAGATCTTGAACAACTCACATCATGATAATCATGATGATAATCTGCTTATTTACCCATTTTTCTCATCATAGGATTTTTATAGTTGAATAACAACGGAAAAATACAGATCTGATCATATCAATCTGATCATATCAATCTGATCATATACTGCTGCTTAGATTAAACTAACAATAAGATCTAGTTTAATCTAAGCAGCTCTATCATTTTACAGATTTCGAAAGCTAGTTAAAGCCTTCACCAATATGTCAAGATCATTAAATCAGGTTTTGCGTAATTATTACAGCTTTCACTTTTTATTCCCTTCCAATTCTCTGGAAGAATTTCTCTGGTTATCGGCTGTAATGAGACAAGAACATATGTAAAAACATATGTAAAAACATATGTACAAACATATGTAAAAAATTAAAATATTTATTTCTCAAATAAATTTTCAAGGAATAAATAAGATATGTGTAAACTCTTTTTTGTAGGCTTTTTCTTCATCCTTTTTTCTTTGTGACGCATAACACTAATATAATCCGTGTGTTGATATCTTCTTATATATCTTTTTTTAAATTAGAATTTTAAATATATGTATTTGCTCTGACGCTTTTGCCGTGATCAGAGTATATAAATAGAAAATCTTGCCGACCACGATTATTTACAACTTTCTGTTACGAGAGTAAAGAAGTAGGAAAAATAATGGTTCAGCTAAGTTTCATCGTAACGATTATTGCCATTATATTGGCGTGTGTATTTGCGGAGGAGCTCTATTCGGATGAGTTTGACGATAAAGTCGATTTAAATGAAATTTTGACGCACGAAGAACAGCGATTGGTATATTATAACTGCTTCATAGACACTGCACCATGCCAGACTCCAGATGCGAAATTCTTTAGAGGTATTCTTATGCACAAAATGCTCTACGTTTAGATATTTTTCTTTTCTTTGCTGTTTTTTAATTGGTGGTTTTTTAATTTAGAATCGATTAAAAAACAGCAAATTCTTAATGATAGTAATTAACGTAGCTTTTGAATAATTAATGACTGCTAAGGACTACAATCGAGTAATCAGGAACAAATGTATCGTTTCAAAACGAATGTAACGTTCTTCAGTTAATTTCGTGTAAGCTTTGCAGAAATTAATTCGAGAATTTAAAATAAAACTTCTTTTTATCATAAAGATAAGTAATTTCAAAACTGAGAGCAGTTAATTGTGAAAAAAAATCGGTAAGACTCGGTCACTTTTACCAACTTACCATATTTACTTTTTGTCTGAAACTTTTTTCTGTACTTCCAATTCATGATCAGTTATAAAGATTTTTAACGGATTTTTAACGAATGTTCCTGTCTTTACTTCTTCTCCTTTCATCAAGAGATCACTCGGTATTTTTGATAATAGAACGTATATCTTGCATTATTGATGTTCATTACTTTTTCAATAGAAATTCTACTAATTTTCTTTAATTAAGCAAAAATTTACAGTAATGCTGAAATATATTGACATTTTAAAAATATCTGACTTCCTAAATTTTCTTTTTTTTCTAATTTTTTGTTATGAGCTTTACATAAACTCTTTATGAATTTATATAATTTTATATAAATGTTTTATATTAAAATGGACGTTTTATATTAAAATGGATAACTAAATTTAAACTTTCTTGTTGTAATTTTTAGATCTCATAGGTGAAGCTATTCAAACTAATTGCAAGAAATGCACCGAAAAACAAAAACAGTTTTTGAGTTACTTGGCCGAGTGGTATACAAAAAATCACCCCGATCAATGGGAAGTTATCCTTCAGAAGAGAGTAAAAGTTTAAAGGACTCGTTGATAACAAAACATGACTTTGATAAAACTAAACGAAACGGCAATCATGTGAAACTGCTTAAAGTGTGAAACTATTAAAAGCTTTATATCTATATCTTTATATCTTTATATCTGTAAGCTATATATCTGAACTGCAGAAACTAAAACTGTTATTCTTGTAATACTGTGTAATGGATTAAAAATAAACAATAACAATATGAAATTTAAAATAAGTGTCAATATTTTTACAATTTATTAATATTGTTCCCTCACATTATAATCGTTAATTCTTAACGCTTGTATGCAATATTCTTATTTGTAAGTCTCTTTGACTATATAACCCTGGACTGCCTCTACTTTTACTGAGTATTCCAATTGTCTAACTGGAATATTCAATGCTGATTGGTCAATTTCCTTACGATTACGTTTTACGTATTACTTTCAGTATTTTTGTATGTGATCATTTTTAAATGGCAGAAAATCGAAAGTCAGATTTCTGTATTAAACCGCATGTCCCAATAAGCAAACTGTCCACTGCATGACAATAAATTGGCAGTAGATCTCCGTCTGTATTAAAATTCGTGTTTTGCCGGGACAAAGCTTGCCAATGTAATCCGATAGAAACTGAAAAAAATATGTGATTTTGTAAACATTTAAATTAAATGGAAAACAACATTTAAATAGTCATTTAGAACGTTCTGCTCAGTTTCTGCAATTAAACTATATTGATATTAGCAGATTCTGTTATATTTTTGTTGACATATTCTGTCCACAAATTGTAAGTAGACGTTTTCAAAATCTGTTCTCGATAAATTTGACTAAAAAGGATATTGCAAAATTAATACTAATAAATATAAATAATATAAATAATAAATATTAATAATTATTAATATTAATAATTATTAATAAATATTAATAATAATAATAATAAATAATAAATATAATATAATGTAGTAAAATACAAATTAATACTAAAATAATACTTAAATAATAATAATAATACAAAAATACATTAATAAATACACTAATAAAAATAGTTCTTGAGAAATCCGTATAAATAATTTTATACTTACGTAACTTTGATAATGACCACTTATCTATATACAGATCTATATCATACAGATCAAGGTTTTTATCATTAAGATATAAATTTAATGCGAGGCGTATCTCATCCCGACAATTATAACGTATAATATCAATGTTATAACTTCAACAATGTAACACGCGTTACATTGCATTTATATTGTTGAGTAAGAAATTATTAACATTGGTATTACGTTAGTTGACGTTGCTAGGATAGAATATAAAACGATAGATTCTGGGATCTCAGTTTTATAGTCGGCTATTCTAATAGCTTCTATTTTATTTCTGCAAAATTTGTAACAGACACTAGAAAATCTCTTCGTCATATATCAATAACAATATGACAGATTTGACTATTTGACTGATAGTCGTTAAGTATACATGTACTTGTTCTTTCGCTTCTAACAGAAACACACATCTAACTCCGTTTTACGTGCAAAAAAGTGTAAAAGGTGCGGATGAAACGAACGAATCCTTGTGTGCATACAAGTAGCAACGTGACGACATAGCTGTCATTTACCGGTTCAGCATGAAGATAGCTGTTCATCCACTGACAGCTGATCCCACGGCAGCCTGGCGCGAGTTGTCCGAGCATCAGAAAGTCGTTAAGATAACTGCTAAATTGCCGACGACGGAGGCACCGAGCGACAAAGTACGTCCGACGATTTTTAACGTTCCGATCTCTCGGCACGGAGCGACGTAAACTTGCGTTAACCTCAAATCATCACCTTCACTCGTCCTACACGTTTAACGTGTTACACGTTTTCGGGAAGAAGGCAAAAATTAAGTTCTCACAGTCATCAATGCGAGCGCATTCGTTAATTCAAGACACATGTAACAGGCTCAACAATGATTTTCTTCTTTCAGTTGCGCGTGGTATGCATGAGCGACACGCATTCGCTCACGCCGTTCATAAAATTTGACGTGCCCACGGGTGACGTTTTCATCCACGCTGGGGATTTCACGAAATGTGGTAGCCTCCAAGAGGTCGTGGAATTCAATAATTGGATAGGTAAGTTCGTGTGTACTAATTTTATTGATGAGAAATGCAGATATTAAGAGACGTATCTTGCATGATTCTAGGTAATTTGCCACACAAGCATAAGATAGTTATAGCTGGAAACCATGAGCTTAGCTTTGATCCCACGTTCACACATCCCTTTTCTGTGCATACCAGCGGGGATCATCAAAAGCACACAGGAACCAGTATACTCGATAATATACCTACCTTGGGTATGTCCAAGGATACTCTCGCGGAAGCTATTAAAACTACTAACATTAAAGATTACTTGACAAATTGTTCGTACCTTGAAGATTCGGAGATTACAATCCATGGGATCAAGATATACGGTACTCCATGGTAAGTATCATCATTAATTGTACAACTCGGTGAATAAAATCAAAACATATAATGTGTAGTAATTAAGGATTTATAGGATTGAGAATGTTTGTATTTATTACAAGAGTATTTTCATATTTCAAATATTGATGTTCAAATATTTTAAGTAAACAAACAACATATACATGAAATCTACATTGATGTGTAGATAAATTTAATCATGATTAATTATGATTGATATCAAAAGATTGGTGTTTGTCTCTTTTGAATACACTGTGCGAAATACTTGTAGACAATAATTTCAGGTATAAGAGATTCTTATTTCTGAGGGACATTTCGTTGAAACTTTAGGCAGCCAGAGTTCTGTAAGTGGGCATTTAACGTGCCGCGTGGAGAAGCGTGCCTCTCAAAATGGGAAATGATTCCGTCTGACACAGATATCCTTGTAACGCATACGCCTCCTGTAGGCCATGGAGACCTATGCTGCACTGGAGTACGAGCCGGATGCGTCGAATTATTGTCGACGGTGCAGAATCGCGTGAAGCCTAAATATCATGTATTTGGTCATATACACGAAGGTGTGATAATTATTATCGTATATTTTTATATTATAGGAAGATCTTATCATATATTACGTAATTTTTTTTATAGGATATGGTATATCTTCAGATGGTAAGATAATATACATTAATGCATCAACGTGTGATCTGAATTATCTGCCAAGTAATCCACCGATAGTATTTGATATAATACTACCTCCTGGTATTAAAAAATCATAAGTCTTTAAACGGGATTAACATCAATATATATTTCACTGCGTAATGCTTTCTTACGAGCTTACGAAAACTCCTTATGTGATCGTTATAAAATTAGTGATTTATTGCCTTAATTTATAAATCATGATGTATGTAGCGGTATAGTATAAGCGTTAAGGCTCCTAGATATTCACTGCGGCCATGTGAAATCGTGAATGTCAGAAGCGAGAAGATACATTAAGAATTCTTGGGTGCCACTTTTCAAATTACAAGATGTCAATGAATATTCAATGACAAATCTTCAGATTTTTATATGCTCTAGCATATTTATAAGATTGTATGTAGTCATAAAATGAATGTGATACGAATCCTGTTATATGACTGGGCTTCATATATTTATTTTACAACCGTTTATTATTAATTATCAAGAGAAAAGGATAGTTTTCGGATAATCTTATAAATGTGCTAAAACGATTTGAAGTTTCTTCATTTAAATATCTTTTTATTTGAAAATAACACGCAAGAATTTTCAGCATCATTTTTGCCTCTGACACGTCACAATTCAGCATGGTCACAGGGAATATTCAAGACTTTCGCTTTTCTTTTTCATACAATTTTTGTAATATTTCAACAATATTAAGTAGGATATGATCTAATTTGTAATCTCTTTTTTAAATAAAAGTAAATTATATATTATACAGGTGTTTTTCTTGATAAATGTAATTTCATTTACTTTTAAGGAGGTTTGATATCTTAGTATTCTTTTAAAAGATATTTTAATAGAATTAGTGAAAAAGAACTTATTATTGAAAAGATAGCACTTTTGGGGATATTTGATATGTACTTTAAATAATAATCACCAATAAAAAAATCATTTTTACTTTTTATACATTTATTTTAATACCTAATCGAGTAACAAATGGCACTTTCTTATTAAGCAAGAAAAAATTTTGTAATCGTCATCGTAGTCATAAACTAAATTCATATATTGGTCGGAGGCTATTTTATTAAATAAGATCAAAGTTTATTTTTATTAAACATAAATTATTCAATTTTAATATAATCATCATGAATTATTATGTTTGCATTGATAACGCGATCAGTGCCATTTTCCTATCATGTATTGTACACTTGTACATTATCGTAATGCGTTGGGCACATTTCAACTAAACTACAAATTTAAGCAAGTTCTCTTATATTGACGTGAAAAAACTTTTATATATAGATATTGCAGATCTAAAATTGATTTTGTTGATATTCACATTGGAAAATTATGCTACAAAACCATTATGTGCATTGAGGACACATTTCAATCATAGAGTTTACAGATATTCCAATCCACTAAATTACTAATCTCATTATATAATCGTCATTATAACAAATTAATCTTTCTATCATTTTAAATTGATGCCATGTCATAAATTAGAGTAAAGCTGGCACTATCTTCGATCACAACAAAATTGTAAAGCATCATGTATCTCTCCTACTATTTGGAGAAATTCGTAGAATTAAACTAAGTTTAAAAAAAAAAACATCTTACGTATCTAAATCTCTATTCTCTATAAAAGTATATCATTTCGTGTTGCGTCGATTGACCTTGTGTATACTATTAAAAATTTATGAAAAAATAGAACGAATGTTCTAAATTTCAATTTAGAACTCAAGACAATTTAGAATTCAGGACACAAAACGCACCTAACTAGCAGGTAGACGAAGTAGTTTTTAACAATAACAATAAACAAATGTAAAAAGAGTAAGTTCTTCTTACACAGTTTCAAGCAAACGGAAGATTTTCATCTAATACGGTACATTTGAAAACAAGTATGATACAGATTCACCATTATGTGTCCGCCTCACTGCTTCGGCAAACATCATCGAGACATCGATACACTGAAAGATAAAAGATAATCAGTCTTCTATGTTTCATGATTAAATCCATATAACACTACTGTTATCGTTATTGTGATAAGAAGTTAGTGCCGAATTTCCCTAATGAAAGAAATAGTTACCTGGATTTTTGGACAGTCTTTCATGTGACCATCTTGAGGAATAGTGTTGGTCACTACTACAGCCTCGAAGCAAGCATTGTTAATTCTACTAATGGCCGGTCCACTAAAGATACCGTGCGTAAGGATCGCATAAACTTTTGTGGCACCAGCTTCCAATAGCTTTTCCGCTGCGTGACAGATGGTACCGCAAGTATCAGCCATATCATCTACAAGGATAGCAACTCTGTCTTTGACATCTCCGACCAATACCATACTCGCGACTTCGTTTGCCTTTTTCCTTTCTTTATGTATGAGCGCAAATTCAACATTTAATCGGTCCGCGATAGATGTGACTCTGTAAAGTAAAAGATGATCAATGTATCTCTTCAATTGAAGTTTTTTATCTTCTTTTTTTTATTATTCACCTTTTGGCACCACCTGCGTCAGGGGAGACAATGATACTGTTTCGCCATTCAACAATATTCTCTTTAATCCATTTGAGGACAGCTGGTTCGGCGAATAAGTTGTCTACTGGGATGTCGAAGAATCCTTGTATTTGACTAGCATGCAAATCCATTGTGATAATGTGATCAGCACCCGCCACGGAGAGCATATTTGCAACTAGCTTTGCAGAGATTGGTGCACGACTCTGTAAAATACATTTTGATCGATCAGTTATAAGAATTTGTACGAGTCCTTCAAGTCCATTTGCAACTGGAAATAGCCTGCAATTTAAAAAAATTGCTATTAAAGTCCCTTAAAAGTATGAAAATATATCCAAGAAATCAAAAATATTATAAATCAGTTCATTTTGCTACCTTTTAAGCTAAATAAAAATTTTAGAAAATATGTCAATTTATCTTGGCCTGTATCGGCTTTTTGGAAAATACAATGTGATTTATTAAATATTGGAGATAGATTGTCGAAAAAAGATTTCTTTTTAGAGGGGACAAAATATGAATACAATAACTAAATGCTAAAAAATTACTCTTCAAAAGATATATTCGTAAAATACATTTTGACAGGGAAACGTTGCAAATGCACCCCAGTTAGACTCTCAACAACTATCATA
Organism: Crematogaster levior; assembly: GCA_901521435.1. NCBI lineage: Eukaryota > Metazoa > Arthropoda > Insecta > Hymenoptera > Formicidae > Crematogaster > Crematogaster levior. Next base: position 20,286 of record CABEGB010000725.1, read on the forward strand.
AGTTAAGCAAAATATCTAAAATTATGAACGCAAAACGGAACACAATGCATCTCAGTCCCTTGCTTTTATATAGCAAAGGATAGTATGAGATGAACAAGAGGGCAAACATTGCTAACAGATGCGTGATAATACGGATAAGTTTATATCCACAAATGTAGTTATATCACAAAAAGATTCACTCAAAGAAATAAGTATGTCAATATCGCGAGTGCATTTCTAATTGTATGTGCAAAGTTACATAAAAGAGAATTTGTACTAGAGAAATGCATTGTGCAAATGAACGGAATACTTTTTAGTAAACCACAATACCGTGTAATGAGTATAAGGTTTACAACATTATTAATAACTGTTTCGAAGTACTACTCACAATTTTATTATATCGACAAGACAAGTTATCACCAAGATAACACATTGACATTCCTACGCTATGTAAGCATTAATAGGATAGGCGATATTTGATTAGTGCACTTGGACAATAACACTGATTTAAGCCTCAATAATTAGTACCCCAATAAATACATACATGTGCGTACCCCGCTATACTAAACCAACAATGTATATGGCAAATATATTGTTGCCAACAATGTATTGCTATTATATTAATATTTTGCCCTCTCATTCGGATTGATCAATATGCTTAGACCAAATGTTTCATTAATTCATTCATTTATAGGGATACCACGGTGTTGTATAGCAACGATATTATAAGTTTGGTTAGTCCTACAAAGAAAATTCTCATCTGAATTCAAAATATTACAAATCGAATGGTTCATCGAGTTATCATTACAAACGCTGCACTCGACAATCTCGTTGTACTCACTGTAGACAGGTCGGGCAGAATATCCTGAAAATACCCAACTATTCAGAAACTTAAAGGAATATAATTATAACTTTTTTCCTAGCAAACATTATAATCGATAAGTTTTTCCGATTTTTTTCGTTTTGTAATATAATCTAAAGATATGAAATGCTTGAGAGCCGAACAGATGATAAAACTGTTTAATGGGAAGCGATATGATATTATCAAATTTTTAATCTTATATATATATTATTACTCTTATATATATTATTTATATATATTATTTTCATGCAACACCCAATTAATAATAAGAGGTGCTCATTTTCGTTGTACATAATAATATAAAAATTATAATAATCAATATCATAAACCTTTATTTAAAATAAATATATGTATGAAATATATAAATAAAAAAACAAAAAATGTAAGAGAAATATTTGCAACATATTTAATACATAAAATTCATGAAATAAAGTCATCAGAAATTGATAAATTATGTAGTTATTATTATCATGACAACAGAAATGTGAAGACCTCCCTCAGAGAAATCTAGTACAGTTTAGCAACAGCCGTTTGGGTTATCTAACTTTTGATAACCTTACGTGATTATGAACAACATGCTTAAGATGCATTTGCAGTGTATTTTAAAATATTTACTATTTATTTCATTACAAACATTTCAATTACGTCAAATGACAAAATGTTTTATTAAAAATCCTAACTCTACGTATAATATAATATTGTAATTGCCCATATTCCGTCTATATTTCAAGATAATATGATAATACTAAAAGCAATGAGAGTTCAAAATAAAATTTTGATATGATGTAAATGTGATTGAATATAATGAAATTTGTAGAAGCTTAACTCATACTTGACTTTTTTACGAGATTGAGATGGTTATATAAATAATATAATTCACTTATAATTATGATATGATTTCTACAAGTAAAATGTTATTACATATTTCATAATTCATGCATCGCTTGCATATTTTAATTATATAATCCTTGTATAATTAATAATATTTCCCTTGTATATATATTATGTGCTAATTTCACCATTTGCTTCACATAATATTTATAAGTAAAACTTTTTTATATCATTTTGTGATTAAATTTAAAAATTATATATTATTTATATAAAAAGTCTAGTTAAAGTGTGTATGTTTTCAGTAATTTAATATTTGTCAATTAACAGTTACAAATGGAAGTAACCAGCCAATAATATATAATTCCAGTTCGTTAAAGGAAAATTGATATTCTCGTTATTTTTGTTCCTTAACAGTAAAAGACAGATATCCCGAATAGATATCCTCTAGAGAATGTAAAAAAAGAATCAATAATAAATATTGCAATCATCAGCGAATGGTGAAGGTCCTGTAATCTAAGTGTATTATCTGATGCAGCCCAATAACATAAAGCCGACAAAGTACAAGCATATTTCATATGACGATGAAATCGAGTTTTGCGTTCCAGAAATGATATTACTCCATTGGTCTGTTGCAAAGCTATGAAAGAATTAAAAATAGAACATAAAAAGGATCGCCGCAAGTTACCCTGAATTTCCACTCGTTCGACTTCATGACAATCTGATTTTTAGAGTCTCCACCATCACCGCCCTGTGAAGATATATATATAGTATGTTAACGAAATACAGAGTGCTTCAAGATAACATTTCCTCCGTTATCTATTGTCGTTTCAACTCTATCAAAACTTTAAGATAATAATAAGGAACAGACGCAAAAAATAAATTACATTTGTGTGCTTGCACAATTCTTATAATGTAAATGCAGCAGTTGTGTCTATCAGATATATTAATTAAGAAATAATCAAATATTCTCAAGCAAAAAAAACTTAGTTTGTAATTTAACAAAAATCTGCTATTGATGTAGAAAAGTTAATTGCTTACATAAGATTTAAAGAAATGTTCCTACTCAAGTTAATAAATTGCAACAATTGAAAACAGACCAGATTATATTAAATGACTGTACAAAGACAAGGAATTTTAATTGCGTATTAACTACCTGTATCCATGGGACACCTGAATCCTGTTGAGAAAATTGTTACAAGTATGTAACTTATATTATGTTTTTTGAAAGCCAGGCTGCCGATACTAGATAAAGTATTATATAAGAGGACAAAGATTAATATTCACAAGTATTATATACATATCTATTTAGAAATAAATAGATTATAATCATGTTAATTCTCAAATATTAGTAGTAATTAAAGAAAGAGAGGAATCATCACAGAGTTACACATACAGTTTTGTTGATATATATATATGTATATACACAGATGTATGTCTATACTGCAATGATTATGTAAGTGATCTAGATACAAGTCTCAATTATTAGAATGTGTTAAGTGTTTTATACGTCAGTTAGGTGTTTTTTACGTCATGGAGATTTTAAGATAAGAAAATTGAATTAAGTTGTAAACGTAAATTTTATTGCGTTTAATAAGACGCAAAACGTAATCATCATTTTTCGAAAAAATCTGTAATAGAAATACGTGCGTTCTTCAAAGTATTTCAATAAAAACAATTTTTCTAATACATAAATCTTCTGTTGTAACGCACGTATTACACTATATTTCTTATATCAATTATATATTTCTTATACCAATGTATCTCATAAGTATATATTACGAATTTGCAGCTCAGTACATATTCTCGCTGATGCAATTTCGACAAAAAAATGTGTTAGGATTAGTGAAAATTTTACAGGCGCAAGTAACATAGTGTAATCAAAATATCAATTTTAATATATGCTAATTAAACATTTTAATATATGCTAATAATATTTCAATATAACATAACATTAATCGGAATATATACTTATCGCTAATGTGGGACACAAAAAATTAATAATTGATTCATATAAAAAAACATTTACATGATTTATAAGTATCTCGCTAAGATAATTACAAATACATAGAAATATGTAATTATTCTATCCATACATCACACTTACCTTATCTTTCTTGTCCTGCCTAGCGTAAGGAAAACAAGGAATAACCGCTGTTACTCGGGACGCAGAAGCGATTTTGCAAGCGTTGATCATGATCAGAAGTTCCATAAGATTATCATTCACCTCGCCGCTTCCACTTTGCACGATGTACACATCTTCCCCACGGACAGATTCTCCTATCTCCACGCTAAACATTATTAAACCTTGCGTTATTTCCTGCAATCTTACAAGAACAGTAAAGTATGAGCGAGGCTCTCGGTTGGACATTTCGAGTAATTAAAACATACAAACTGAAAGTGAACCGATATCCGGAGCAGGCGTGAAATCCAAATTAATTTTTGGATGACGACACGCACCGTTTTACGTAAGACGCGGGAAAGGATGGCGAAGGCTCCGCCGTTTATCATCATCCACATTGGCGTTGGCGCGATCTCCATAACGTTTCATGTGCAAGTCGGAAAGCGCGAACGTCGCGGACGCGTGGCGTTTCCGAAGAACATTACGTCTCTAATACGTCTTTTGGACACGTGCGTTGTCCGGCTTTCGAGGACATGCGGTAATCGGGGTAACGATCATCGCGGGCTTGGAGGAAACGGAGTATCGACGCGGAGTAGCGCGTCGCGTGCGAAGAATAAAAAAACCGCGTCAACGCCGTCGGGAAGGCACGAGACGCGACGACGTGGGACACGTAAGGACCACGCGCGACGGCACGTGGTCGCGGCGGCACGGCCGCCGACTGACACCGAAAACGTGGTCGCGCGGCGCGTAGCTTGTGAACGACCATTACCATGTCTCGAGGTTGCTGAATTTCTTCGTGACAACCTTGCCGATGTCGATGCCGAGGCGGTCGACGATCCGCTGGGCGAGATCCGGATGCGAGGTCCCGCTGAAGACCTTGATGTTGGGCATTCTGCTCTGCAAGACTCGCGCGCGTGAATTCTCCAAGTTTGCGCGTAACAAACTCTTGGCACGTACTGGCTGCGACACGGGCATCACTACAACAGAAAACCACCGGGGGCGGTCGGCCAATCGGTGATCGCGCGTACCGGACGTGACGTCGCTCGTGATCACGCTCCGCCTACGCGGCGCGGGGGGATATCTCAGCGCGCAAAACGGAGCGGTGCTCCCTTATCAGCCTCTTCGGCCCCCCCCCGCTCGCGCGGGAAAGTAACGATCTCAGCGCGAAGCAAGCTCGGCCGGCCTTAATGTCGCCGATGATGGCGTGAATCGTCGCGATCCGCGACAATCCGGCCGCGCGCTTCGCGGAGAAACTCGTCGATGATCGATACGAGTGTCTCGCACACTCTCATCCTTTCTCTCTCTCTCTCTTTCTTTTCTTTCTCGCCTGCCAATTTTTACCTATCACATCTTTACTCTCGCTTTTACTCGATGCGCAAAAGAACCGCCGAACTGGCGACAAAGTGGCTCACCCCTCGCGTCGATACGTACTCTTATCGCGTTGATCCGGCGAGCGGAACGCAGCCGGATATCTCGATCGTAGCACGTGCACACGTGCACGCTCTCAACACTCCTACCGCGATCGAGGCGCAAATTGCGGCACGGCGAGAACGACGCGACGTGAACCTAGACGAAATTCAAAACGAGCGGGCGCGGGTGATAGTCAACTTTGCCCATCGATGTGGCGCCGGCCACGGCGGCGCTGACTCCGACGATAAGTCGCGTGTGTACGTGCGCGGCGGCGTGAGTCTCTGGACACGGCCACCGGGTTAGGAAACCGAGAACCGTGCGTGCGAGAGAGACGGAGTGATAAACGACGTCCGGACGAGCGAGATTCGGGTGTAGGTGCACGGGATTCCGCGCGGAGGACGCTCTACGCGCGACGCGACGCGACGCCGAGACGAACGTGCGTGAAGCGACAATGACAACGTGCTAACGTTGCGACGATTCGGGAGCCATGGCGAACATCGCGGCGCAGCGAATCAAACGGGAATTCAAAGAGGTTATAAAGAGCGAGGAGGTGAGTGCAGCGGGCGAGCGGCGTCGAGTCGGCCGCGTGTAGGCTTCGGCTCGATAAGCCACGGCGGCTGAAGGCCAAGCGTGTCGCGATTACGCAATCCTCACGCCCGGGATCATGCACGCGACCGTGCGAGAGGCGGCAGGAGTGCCTGTTGCGCGTCGCCCGGTCGGCTGTCACTTGTACGCTGCGTACTCTGCGTCCCTCTCTCTCTCTCGTCTGTTTCCAGGAACGTCCGACATGTCTCTGAAAGAGAGAGAGAGCGCGAGTCCGACGCGTTCTTAATTGCTGAAAAGCGAATACATCTCGCCTCGGCGCGATTAAACGTAATTAACATCTAAGGCCCGTCAACGGCGATGGTCTGATTAAAAGTCGCGTGAACGCAGGTGGACGAGGTCGCATACTCACCGCAACGCGCCTGTGCAGGTCCGGGATCTCGGCCGCACTGGGATCCCCGGGTGGCTTTGCACCTTTTCAGATTGCTCATCTCGTGCACTTGGAAGTGCGCCCGTGTCCTACCCGATAACGCTCCACGTGCTCCTTCAGACAGCTGAATTTACACCGTGGCGTCACGACTGAGGCCGTATCATGACAGTTTTGTGAATTATTATCGCCGTTCGCGGTAACGATCGAGTTTTCTCTTATCGGATGTCATAGGTTATGATTGCATGTTTATTTTGATCATTTGTGCCGCGAGACTGACGTAGTGCCACACGCGAATTTTACGAGGGGGGCATAATTTAGCAATGTGTTTTCGTCGGTTCTATGTTCTCTTATCCATGCGTAACCGGAATGTTTTTTTCTTTCCACTGGGAAGCAGGGATGTTGCTGAAAAATAAGTGTCAAAACTGTCGGAAATGTTATTCGCTGCTACGATTTGAAAAGCTCCCTCAATTGTTTTTAGATCCATAAAAAAAATTTCATCTTTGCTCTTTGAATCTGTCGATGCGTCAGCTGCTCCTGAATACTTAGGAATTACAATTCTCACTTAATTACATTCTGTAATATATTTTTGCACCTTTCAAATATATACGTGTGAATGAAATTTTATATGTACTTGAAATATTTCTTTTTTTCTTGCCATAGATAGATCCTTGATTTACAGTAAATTAATATTTTTAATACTTGTCGCAAAATCATTCGTTGATTTGAATTTAAGAAACTCTCTATATATAAATTGCAAATTTATTGCTTTTATAATGTGTACATTACAAGTTATTTCAATATATGCTTACTCATGTAAGTTGTTTGTGAGTTTCGATATCCTATCTAAATTGCTGTGTTGCAAAATTGCAATAAGATTTTTCAGCAGTTATTTAATATATTATTTGTTCTACCATGTTATTAACATGTAACTATCTAATATTATTTATTTGACGTTTTTAATAGATAGCAAAATGTGCGATTAAAGTTGAGTTGGTCAACGATAGTCTCACCGAATTAAAGGGAGAGATTGCTGGTCCACCAGACACACCATACGAAGGTGGTAATTTTGTGCTCGAGATCAAAGTTCCCGAGACGTATCCATTCAATCCCCCTAAAGTAAGTTGAAATTTTTTAAAAGTGTGAGTATAAATTTATTACAGCAAACATTTCCATAGCTTTTAGTAGTTTATCATTTCTCATTGTAATACAAGAGGGTCAACTATGACACATGAATATTATAAATCACTTTGGAATCTTTATAAATTAGTAACATAAAAATATATTGTCATCAATGAATTGTTATACTCTATTTTATTATAATAGATAAAATAATAATATAATAATAATAGATAAAGTTGTTTTTATAAATAATTTGCCAAAAGTTTTTTATTGTATAAAACTGTTATTTTGCAGGTACGTTTTATAACAAAAATATGGCATCCCAATATATCTTCCGTCACTGGTGCCATATGTTTGGATATTTTGAAAGATCAATGGCATGTATTTTTTAAATTTATTAATTAGATTATTAATAGTCAAAAACTTTTTTTTTTGTTCAATATATTTTTATAAATATTTTTATCAAGTTGAAAATATACTTTTATATTTATCATCATATTCATATATTTTCTACATATTCCTTAACTAGTAGTTTACCTTTAAATAATCTCATCTTTATTTTCATATTTAAGGGCTGCTGCAATGACACTGCGCACAGTATTACTGTCACTACAAGCATTGTTATCCGCAGCAGAGCCTGATGATCCTCAGGATGCGGTAGTCGCTAAACAATATAAAGAACATCCTGAATTGTTTCGTCAAACTGCCACACATTGGACATTTGTATATGCAGGTGGTACGTGATGTATTCGCGCACTTAGTCATGTTATGTGTATGTACATATTTCGTGTTAAAACATATTTATGTCGATTCTCTAGGGCCAGCGAAAATGCCCGATTTAGATGACAAGATAAGAAGATTAACAGATATGGGGATTGAAGAACATAATGCAAGAGTTGCTTTATCTTCGTATAATTGGGACTTGGAACGCGCCACCGAGCACTGCCTCTTCAGTTAGTGATAACTACATAGTTAATTTGTCACATCCAAGCATTTGTCATATCCATTCATTTTGTGTTAAAAATTTCCTTGTAACAATACCATGTTTGGTTATTGATATCATTAATAGTTTTACAATTGGAATTCCACACCTACAATGACAATATCTGGATGATAAAAAAACATTACCAGGAAAGCTATTCAATATCTACCAATAGTCATTTATTTAATTTGTAACATAAGCGTGAGGGAAAAAGGATTAAAAGAAATAGCTAATATGAAAATCAATTAGCTAAATTTTAACATTCTGTGAGGAATATGTTGTTCTGCATTACATTCTGTTCAAATTCCATTGTTACTTAAGAAATAATGTAATCTCACAACAAAATTTAAATTAATACGTTCTCGATTCTTTTGTACGTAAGATAATTCAATTCATCACAAATCTGATATAATTGTGTATTCTTTAGCTCTGTATACCATTGTCAAATTTTTATCTTATTATTTTATCAGCCTTTAATGTTTCCCATTGCGTTATAGATTTTGAATTTGTATTAGAAATATTAAATTTTCAGTAAAGTCTAATATATGTATTCATGATACTATCAAGTGTAATTAGATTATGTGTTTGCAGTTTGTATAATTTATAATCTATCCTTTATATCAGTGATGTACAAATTTTCTTGATAGACTATAATCTATATGCCGTTTTTAACGAAAGGAATATATACATATATATTACAATAAAATCTTTTTTTTTTCTGTTTTTTAAATGCGATATATGTCTTGTTATCACAGTTTATCATTTTTCATTATTAAATAAATATTTTTTAAAAATATTCTTTTAATATTGATTAAATCTGTTTTTAATACAGAAAGAGAAAATGATATTAGGTCTAAGATTTATGAAGTATGAGAAAATTTTGAATGTTCCATTTTATCATTTTATGTTTAAATCTGTTATTTTTTAATTAAAAAAGCTTACTTTTCAGATTTTGTAAGTCTGTCAGAATAGCTAAGTGTTAATTTGGCCATCACTGATCTATAATGAATAGAATAATATTGAAGCGATATATTATATGCATATGTGCAAAAATTGCTCTTTTATTTGAGGTAGATAAAATATAATTTGAGCAAATCCGCATGTATATTACTGAAGTAAGATATGACCTGTAAAAAGATTCATAAACTTGTTCGCTTTGATGTTAATATTTTACACTTGTACATTTTTAGTGTTGGCTTACACGAGGTAGTAAAACTATCATGTCACAGATGTGTATCTTTATACATTTTATTTTTTTGCTTTTGTATCATGCCGTGTACATTCCAGACTCAGATGTAAATGGCATTTATTTAGCGGCCTCCGTTAAATTCTACTTAAAGATATATGATTGGAGAAAGAAAAAAATTTGTTTAAAAAAAGTTATAACATCTAATCGATGCTCGTTTATTTTGAAATTGACCTTTAACCTTTAGTTAGCTATTATTATTTCAACGAGCGGTATCCTATAGTTGTATAAAAAAATGTGATTTAATCGAAACAAATTAAATTTAGTTTTAATTTAGTTGATAACAATTTTGTAAAATTATAAGATGGCACAGCTAGAGAGAATGAAGAAGGAAGTTTAATTAGCTCATTATTTGTATAATAATGTATATGATGCAGAAATGCACATAGCTTTTTGTACAATCAAATGTTAAATCATGTGCGTTATACAGTGAAAGGATGAAAATTTAATCATAATTTTACCAGTTTGTAGCATCAATTTTTCCATAGGTTATATTTTTTAAAAAGTGATAGGTATTGGTTGATTGTAAAAATTGTTTTGGTTTATTTTTTTCTTTTAAATATCTAGCTCATGATGTATTATCCTACATATGGGTTTGTTTATGGATGTGGTTGTGGTTCCAACATCCTCTTTGATGTTTTAATTGCTGTAATGTTTAATATCATGAAAAAATAAATAAATAGTTCTTTTTTCATTGTTCCGACTGGGATTCTGGTCTCTATATATAGATTTTTCCCTTATCAAATATCTAATTTTTTTTAAATATAGAAAGTATTCTCTCTTATTCCCCACTACATAAAGTTTTGATATTTGAAACTTTTAGTGTACATGAAAATTTAGCTTTCGGGTGAAGTTGCGTCAATTTGTCAATGTTCACGAAATGTACCTCGAATGACAAATTATCGTGGCTGCAATTCGAAAGTCTATGAAATGTAATAAATAAATTTTTATATTACTTTTTTGTTAATATATATAAGTGTTTAATAACAAAATTTCTATTTTATTGTCATTTAATACTGAATTTTATAAATTATCTCAGAGCTAGCTGAACATAAATCTCTCATCAAATTTCTTGTATATAATTTACATATAAAAGCAGAGTACGTATATATATATATATATATATATATATATATATATATATATATATATATATATATATAGCAATATTTCTATGTAAAATTGACTATTGGGATAAGTTATTAAAAATGTCTTTCCTGCTAAAAACACCTTTATCTCAAACGTACAAATGACTTCATATTGTATTCATAAACGTGATAAATTAGTAGTTCGTAGAAATAATTACTGAATTCAGTAATTATGGGTAGGTAGAATATATATATAGAAAACGGATAATAAAATATCCGAGTGGTAATATAAAAAAAATACTATGTCTATACTTTTTAAACTGTATTCTCATGTATTGCATTCTCATAAAAAAAAGAAAAATGACTCATATCTATTTTCGTTTTTGCTTAAACTTCACAAATTATGAAATTTATTCTATTTAATCCAGATAAATTTTTTGAAAAAATTTTGCAAATATATTACAGTTTTTGCAATATATTTAACTTTAATCTTTATGTACAAATAGCTCTAATACACACACAATATTGTAATACACACACACACACACAATACAAATATTTCAACTATAAAAATCAATCACTCTTTATCATACTTTATAAAAGTTTGAAAAGTCAATAAACAAGAGCATAGTATGATAGTTATGACATAAATCTAAATAATTTTTAGATCATTCTAATAATTGTATCTGAACTAGCTGTTTCTCTGAATGTAGTTTCACAAAACTACATCCAATCTATATCTACAGGATTCTAAGTACAAATAATAAAATAAATAGAAAAAAAATTATTGCAAATGTAATGTTTGAGATATATATATATTTTTCTCCTTATCAAAATTTATATATGTATATAAATGACACATTACAAAGAAAAAATGTCTTACCTCAACACATCGTATTACATACAAAAATACTATCAGCAAAGGATACCGTTGTTTCTTGCACCACATCAAGCACAGCAAGTGGCAAGGTAGATTGTGTATCATTTTGTACTCTACATTTGTACTCTACGTTTGTATTAATTGTCCATAATTATATAGTCTAAGTTTCTTTGCGGAAAGACTTGCCAAGAATAAATTATTGTTAACATTAAATGAACGTAGATCCATAACAGGATCTGATATTGGAAGATTATACAACTTTTGGCCACTTGCTACACTCCATAATGATATACTGCTACTCGATTCTATATATGCTGCAACTAATGTGTCATCTTCTACAGATAAATAACATGGTCGAGATAAAAGTTGTTGAGAATTACCGGCTTGGAATGTATGCACAGCATTATATGTAACTATCTCTTCGTTAGACATATTCCTTTCAATAGTACATACTATGTGTCTTGCGTGTGGTTGTCTGGAATTGGGACGAGATGATATAAGACAATGATGATTTTTTTCATCATAGCGCACCGAGACAAAAGGACCCTCCAAAAACAGCTGTTTAGATAGATAGAGGGTGTCCTTAACTTCATATGTATAACATGTGTTCAAACGACATGCTATAAATCCACCTCTACTGATACCACTGCCAGGATTCGGTGGCACTGTTGCCATTGATACAACTGGTGAGTTATCACCATTACCCTCCAAGACGCTAATAGCGCAGGAAGTTTGTCTAATGTCAAACTGAGTGATAGTTCCATTTTGCGCGCCAGTTAGAAAAATATTTGGATTGTCACCTGACCAACAACAACTCCAAAGTGGATATTCCGTTTGGTATGTGTGCAATATCATATTATTTTGTATGTCCATTAGCTTTGCACATTTATCGAAGCCAACACTAAGAAGAATTGTTTGTTGCGTGGAATGAAAAGTCACATCTCTTATAGCCTGAGTGTGTAAGAAAATAAATTGCCGTAAATTGAAGCATTCACAATTTATCTTCCTTATGCCATACCCGTTAAATAGATTGTTTGATGACTTCTGGGAAACAGCCAGAAATTTGTACCATGGATTGTAATCCAAGACGCGACAACCACCATCTTTGCAGATTTCTATAGATTGTTCTAAATGAAACTTTCTTGAAGAATTAGGAAGATTTGAAGCACTCTGGCCTGTATCAATACTGATTCTTGATTTTTGACTTTCCAATTCGGTAATATGTTTCTTCATACTAGTTATTTGATCTTCGTATATCTTTAAACGAATGTTAGCCTGTGTTAATTCCATTCGTAATCGATTCTTTTCAGCCGACACGTTACTCAAATCCTTCTTTACATTGTCGTACTCAGTAGAATCAATTGCCATTAGTTTTTTCGCAAATAGCATCCTAATATGTTTCACGGCAGCTTTCTTGTTGCATTGTGGACAACGACGATTCGTACCATTGCAAGAATGCTGTAACCATCTCAGGATGCAACTGTGTCCGAACAAATGTCCGCAGCGTAAACAACACAAGCGGTGTTCTCCTGAACTGGTCCATTGCTCCATACATATTGGACATGTCTGATCTGAGTCTACATCTGAGACATCCAAGTTTACACTCGCTGTATTCGCTACAAGGGATTTACTTTTAGTCAGATATAATTATGTACAGAATTTTATTTTATACTACTCTCTTCCTAAAAAATACATACTTTGTTGTGAACTTTTAGTTTGAATGTCACTCTCGTTATTTTGTCCGTCATTAGGAGAAATGTTTTCCTCTTCCACATTTTGCTCTTCTACTTGCATTCGCTGATCTATTACGTTTTCACCTGCAATGATAAAATAATGTTAATTCAAATGTTAGGCCTGATTGAAGTCTGTGATTGTAAACAAACATATTAGACATTAAATACACCTTTATTACAAAAATTAAATAATTCTGTTAATTTACTAATTTACTAATTTACGTCCTATAAATTGTATAACTGATTACACCAGCGAAAAGATAAATACATGTATCCTTTTTACTTCCTTATTGTACTTTATTATAGTCACTACCTTCCATAACCTTTAACTTTTACTTGAGCATCAAGTTCGATTGAATTCTTAGTACGTAATGAAGAACGCAATCTCTTCCTTTCTTTCTTCTTTTTAATTAAATATTTATTTTTAACTGGGATATAGAATATATTCATTAAATTGGTTTTTTTCTCTCACACAATCCCTGACAAATTAGAATTTCAACGAATAGACGTTGGTTTGTTACAGTCCGTCACAATAAATGATTAAAGATCGGCAGAAAAGACTACTGACACTTTTGTCAAAGACGGATTTCTATTTAATTTCATTATCGATTAAAATACAGAAAGAATTATAACTAAGAATATCGCGTGTAATCCGTTAAAGTAATTTTTTTGAAAAAAAAAAAAAATGAAATTAAAAATTCGTTCAGATATATCATCGGACCTGCAATGCTTGAGCATTGCAGGTAATTTAATTAATTATTTATAAGAGCTAAACAAAATTCACTCTTTAATTGTTTTGTAGCAATTCATAAGAAATAAACAAAAAAAGTCGCGATCCACCTAGCGCTACAAATGCTTCAAATTGTTTGTTTGACCAATCAAAACAAAGGTCGACATTCATAGCCCGTTCTCATGTAACGACCAGAGTTGGGTTATTCGACCATTTTCTAGGGTTTTTTACATTTTACAATATTTTACTGTAAAATATATCAAAAACGTATACGTTAGAGTAAAATAAAAATAATTGACACACGTATTGCATATTCGTAAAAAGAATTGCGAAATATTTTGAAGTAAGCAAAATATTCGATAGTGACATTATATGAGATATTTTCTTTTCCTTTATTATGTAGAGAGAGAAAGAGTGTGTGTGTGTTTGTATCATATTTTATACATATAATCTTTCCGATCAGTCGCATAAAAAATTTCTTCATTACACATTAAAATTATTATTCGCAATTTGACAATAATTTAAAATAGTTTAATCACAGGAAATAACAAAGAAATTGCAGGTTACAATTGCGTTGGACATCATTATATTTTGCTGGATCGAGTAAAAAACAGTGATTCGAAGGTAAAAATATGAAGGTAAAATTTTTAAATGAAAAACTTTTTTTACTATATAACGTATATATGTTTTGTGATTAATTTTATTGCTAGAAAATTGCATGTGTGACTTAGCATCATTATGTTCAATTCCTTTTTGATATGTTTTTTTTTTATTTAAAATACATTTAAAATTAGTTATCTTATTTTTAAAACCAAAATTGAATTATTAAATAAGAATATTAATAGATATTTTGTTATAACATTATAATACCATAAATGCTTATAATAATTATGTTTATATATAATATTGCTTTTATTAAGATATTTTATGCATATATAATCCTAACAAAAAATTACATTAACACAAAAGATTGTAAATATTATAAAATTAAATTTAAAAAAAATGCGTAAAAAATTTGTTTCTATTGTACAGAAAAGACGACCACGTGCAAAAAACTATTCTTCCCCACAAAAATATTCCCACACGCATGAGCGTTTACCATCCAGAGCGAAGAGTTCTCACGATTCAAAAAGACGAAGCTTTAAACAAAGCTATTCTAAGCTTCAGCAAAATGATGGATATTATGATAATATACCGTGTTTAAAGAAAGATGCGTTTGCTTCGCTGGAATCTCTTTTTGACTTGAAGAAACCATTAAATTTGCACGATGTATTAGCATTCCGTTATAAACAAAAACCATTCAAAACATCGAATGTCACGAAGTCAGTTACCCATGTTGAATCAGAACCCCATGTAGAAACATTATTTCTGCAATCCTTTTCGCCACGATCAAACCTCAAGCTATTTGTTTCCAAGGCAGTAATTAATAATTATGCTATTGTATTTTATTCATAATATTTTATTCACTTTCATTTTCCAATTATTCAATTAATTATTCATATTTATACTTTTGCATTAATTTTAAATTAATTTTACATTATTCAAAGTATTTATTGTTAAAAAGAAAAATTATGAGGCTGAGATAATTTTTATATTTCGCAGTACAATAAAATTAACAATTTTTTTCAGTATGAAAACTATGATAGAATAAAAGTTGAACAAAATACAAAAAATCAGATAAAGACAAACGAAGAAAAAGATTTTCCGTTGGATGTGTCTAAATCGGTAAAATTGCAGCTAAACGATTTGACTCCCAATCAACAAAATCACTTAGTGTAATAATTTTTTTGCTTTTATAGGATATTTATATCTATTAACATAATAAAATAATAATATATTTATGTAGAAATATGGCTGAAAATAAAATACCGGACAACAAAATGCGAGAAGAAGAAGAAGAAAAACCAATAGTTGAAGATACTGTCGTAGATAAAGAATTTACTACAACGACAGAAGACCTTAGGAAAAATCAAACAAAAATAAAAAAAGAGAACAACGATAAGGATGAAGATAAGAATAAAGATAATAATAAACCTGTAGAAGATAAAACTAATGACAAGGATGAAGTTGAAGGAAATAAAACTAATGACAAAGAAAAAATCGAAGGAGAAACTGATGACAAAGGTAAAGTTGAAGAAAATAAAGCTGACGATAAAAACAAAGTTGAAGGAAATAAAACTGATGACAAAAATGAAGCCGAAGGAAATAAAATTGACGAAGATAAGAGTGAAGAAAATAGAACTGACAATAAAGAAAAAGAAAGAAATAAAAGTGATGACAAAGTTGAAGGAAATGAAACAGATGATAACGGCAAAGTTGAAGGAGATAAAACACATGATAAAAACAAAGTTGAAGTAGATAATACTAATAGAAATAAAGATAACAATAAACATGAAGAGAAAGTAAAAGAAATTGAAGATGACTTATCAGATAAACCTCCATCCTATCCTATTCCACTTGATGTTGTGGAAGGTATACAGTAGAGCGTCGATTATCCGAAACAATTGGGGCCGAGGGGTGTTCGTATAATCGATTTTTCGGATAATCGAACATCACTGGAAATACATACGTATTTTACATACATATCCAATAGTCAAATACATACATATCCATACATATAAATACATACATATTTCAAATACATACATATCCAATAGTCAAACCTGACTATCTAATTTTTTTTTAAAACAGCTTTTTTTTGATAGTGCGCCCAGACTACGTATTCGCGCGCCCCATCCGGGCGGTTTCGTTATTATGTATTTTATGTGTGACCAGTCGTAAAAAAAAAATTTTTTTTTGGCGTGATTCGGCTTTCGGTTAACCGACGTTTCGGATGACCGACTTTCGGATAATCGACGCTCTACTGTACTTCAATTATTTAAATTTAAGTGAACAATATCTAATCGTGCACGCGCGTGTGAGTGTGTGTGATTATTTCTTTCTTTCTGTCTCTCTCTCTTTTACTTATTCTCATTACACTTTAAAATTGTAGACGAAGTGACAAAATCTAAGAAATTTGTAAAACCGATAATCGATTCATCTCTTTTAACCGATGACATAATCATAGAATTAAAAGTTATGAAGGAGAGATGCATTCTGCTAACAGATGAAATACAACAATTAAAGCGTGAAGTTTCCGAATTATCAGAAGTAATGTTCATTGTCATTTGGTACGACTTTGTTACGATATGATAATTATAATAATTCATAATCATTTTCCTTAATTTACAGAAACCCGAGTTAACAGAAGAAGATACGTTAACGATTGAAGAAAAACAAAATGTTCTCATGTCAAAAATCGCTGAACTGGAGCAATTGACCGAAAAATGTCAAAAAGTATGATGAAAAAATTTAAAAGTATTTAGTATAATTCTTACTTTACATATGATGATCTCCGAGATAAATTTGGAATTTTATAATGCGTGCCAATAAAATTAAGTCAATGAAAATAACTGTTAAATAGCAATAAGTGTTAAAAATATAACGCAATAAATGTAGGCGCGAGAAGAAGTAGAACGGCTCGGTGAAATAGAAGAAGTAGAAGGACTCGGTGAAATAGAAGAAGTAGAGGAACTCGGTGAAATAGAAGAAGTAGAAGGACTCGGTGAAATAGAAGAAGTAGAAGGACTCGGTGAAATAGAAGAAGTTGAGATACAAAAGGAAGACGTAGAACCATTTAAAAGAATTCTAGAAGAAGATCAATTCGAGATACCGCAAATACAATATTCCGAAGATAAGTAAGTTACATTTTATCCATACAAAAAATTGTTGCTAGTTAATCAAGATGTTCTCGATTGTATATTCTATACAATTTATTAGATTTCCAAGAATAATTGTTTGCGGCTATACGGACGTGCTTCCAAAACTCGTAATAGCGGACACCGAACGGAAAGGGAGAGAAAAGTGTTTTGAGAAGTTAACTGGCAAATTAACAGAGTCTTTAACGATGCAGGAAAAATTGGTTAAAGAAAACGCGCAACTAGAAGGCGGAAAGTATGTGTTCGTCTTTTGTATAATATAAATTTTGAAGAATTATATATAAAACAAACGGATTATATTTTATATGATGATTATCTACACATGAAAATAATTTACAAGATATATCTAATTATATCTTGAATATAAGATGATTTAAAACTAGCATAAATCATAAAAATTTGATGAAAAAATTTAGAGAAATTTATTCTAGATGTCTGATATTTTGAAGATAAACAATATTTAATTTTTTTTAAATTATAGTTTTAAATATTTATAGTTTTGGATAAGATAAGCAAAAACAATTGTGTCCACTTTTTCAGGACACTCAATATGAAAAGAAATTTAATATAACTCGATTATTTTATTTGTATAACAAATAATAGAAGATCGAATAAAATGTTTGAAAATTACATGGTTTCCTCGGTAACGATTTCATAATGTTTCCAGCATTGAAGCATGTCATTCATACGTCATTTATACGTAACTCGGTCAATATACCGATCTCATAACAATGAATTAAATGTGATGGTTATTTCGTTCTTAAAAGTTTAAAAGTTTACAAAAGTTTAACATCTTATGCTTGATCAAAATAATCTCAGTTATATGTTCTGATTTTAAATATAATGAAAAATCAAAATATTAAAGTATCTTATATCTCTATAATATGAAGTAATCAACATTGTATGGAAAGCTGTGTTGCCCTGAAAACAGGTATAAGTTAGAAGAGGCCTTACTAGAAAAAGATACAGCTCTTGAGAATTTACAGAAGAAGGTATGCAGTTTGCAAGCAGAAATGCGTATAATTGTCAAAGAAAATATGGAGCTGAGTCGCCAGTTGGCTACTTTAAATCAGTTAGTGATTAGACCTACTTGCTGTTACACCTGCCCAGGGGTTACTCCATCTCCTCCGTCGACGTCGTTGGCGTTATCCTCGCGTCCGTATGCCAATGCGCTACTTCGGGACGGCGATTATTACCAATGCAAATGCTGTTTTCGATCACCGTTCACTGACACCTTATCGCCAACGGAAACCACATGTAGTAAGAATAACTATCATACCTAGTTGAACTATTAATAATTATTGTGGTAGAAACAAAATCCTCACATATTATTGCCTTTGTTAAAAAAAGGTTTGCGGATGCGATGATTTTCCTAAAGGAAGAATGTTTAATCTTGCACAGATTCACCGAGGCTTACAGGAGGTGGATCGCCAACAGAAGATCGTCATCCCACAGACAGCAACGATTTGCAAAACGTAGAGATGAATTCCCGAGGTCCAACCGTTGTCAAGCCATTGCTTTCTCGAGGACTATGTCCCGCGGAATTGGAAAATAAACTTGCGACCTATGGCACTAGCACTAAACAATTAGTAAGTTTTAAGAATTATTGAAAATTAGCGTAATCCTTTCCATATAAAAGTCGTGAATGTTGTACAAAAATAATTAAAAAAGATATATATATATATATATATATATATATATAAAATGTATAATTTTTGAAGAAACAATTTTTATATTTTCTTAAATATACATAGTTTGTCATAAATTCTGTTTTTAAGAAAAATATATTTATTACATATTTATTATATAATTAAAATTTAAAGCAGCACAAAATGTATACCTATTTTATCGAATTGACCAATCACAATATACAAAAAATTATAATTATAAAAAATGTCTATCTTTTGACTTTAAATTTCTTCAAACTTCAAAGTAAATAGAATTTCACTGCCATTTTCATCATAGGCTTCAGAGCCATTTTGATAAGATTTAGAACAAGTAGAACATTTTTGTCTAAAAAAAAAGGCTTTGTTCTAATTCTCACCGAAATATCGAGTCTGAAGATTTGATTTGATAAACGCAGTGTGATACTCACAAAGGTTTTATGTGCTACGAAAATAGAAAGCCTGTCCGTTTGAAGAAATTTTTTAAGAGAAACAAGATGGACATTTTTAATAATCATAATTATTTTTGTTTTATAATTCGTTGTTTATAATTCAATAAAACGACATTTTATACTTTTAATGACATTTTATGCTTTTATTTTAGTTAAGAAATAAATCAATTTTTCTTAGAATTTGTGACACGATTATGTAATGTTTGATAAATTGTGACGCGGTAAGAGGAGATTATTCTTATGATTAGGAGAATAATTCTTATATTTTACACATACTTTTTATTTCGAAACTAACCAATCTTTTATCTAGTATTGTTCACATATCAGTTACATGAGATGCCAAAATACTAAATTTTATATCTGATATTCTGTAAAAAAATTAGTTAAAAACTGATTGAATCTATATTGAATAGAATGCAATCGGTTTTTCTTATTTCTTCAGGAACAACAATTAGGCAGTATGGAGACTGAAGTACGTAACATGCAGATAGAATTAGCAAATGTACAACGGGAGCGACAACAACTGGAACAACAACATAAATTGCTCAAATGCACAGCACCTTGCGCACCATGCGCTTGTAGCCCACCCCCGATCTCGACATGCGTGACACCAACGCCGGGACTTCCGTTAACATCTATTTCAAAAGTACCTACTGTATCCGCGGTGCCTCTTGCCCAAGTACTTACACAACTGTATTTTATACAGTATACATTGTATTTTATTCAAATTTTTTCCAAAACAATACTTTTTAAATATGAATTTCTGTATACGTATCTCTTTTCAATATTTAATATATTTTTACAATTAATGTGCTTTCCAATTAATTCATTATATTTTGTTGCTCAATTTCTTTGTTACAAAATTAATAGACAGCAAGTAAAGAGTAATATATCTTTTATCGAATACAAATGATTATGCAGGCTGCGTCTAATGTGCACTGGTTCTTGCACAAACGCAGCCATGGTAGGAGATATAAGAAAATTTAATTAAACGCTTTGAATAATTGCAACAACATAACTTATGACCGAAGGGAACCAGTACTTGCGTTCAACAGCAATTACGCGATCTTCGTGAACAATACGCTCGACTTCAGGATGATTATAAGAGCAAGTTGTGTGAGGTATCGTGTATGAGAACAGAAGCGGAGAAGCTCAAACAAGATACGCGCGATGCAAAAGAAGAGAAGGAACGAATGGAGATAAAACTGATAGATGTTCAAGAGCGATTAAAATTTTTAGAAGCGGAAAAGGGAAAATTCGAGGGTAACTCCTTTCACTAGAAAAATAATACATAAATCTTCAATTTTAATGTACGTAACAAAATAATTTCGAGATAGGTCACAAGGAACACCTCATCGATCAGGAACAAGCTCTGATAGTAGCAAAACAACGCTTTCGAGAAGCGCAAGATGAATTAGAGGAGCTTCGTTCTTTGGTTCAAGATCAAGCTGCTCAATTAGAGGATTATCGCAATAAATATTTGCAAGTTGGTGTCGTTGCGATTTTCTGAATAAATTCTATTCTACATTTATTTTCAAGTATAAATGATTATAAAGATAAAATTAATGTGACCCTTAGGCCCAGCAACAAGTTGAAGAACAGCGCAGACAACTGGATCTTATGGAAATGGACAATGCGCGAATGAATGAGAATGTTACTTTGGAAATCGGGCGTGTTAAAGTATATCAAATATTAGTTCTATTGCGATTTGTTAGATGTAAAGCTATATGTCTATATTCTTAATGCATATATGTTAATCGGATCAGAATCAATTTCAAGAGAAATTAGCTGAGCTTGCACCGTTGCCCGATATCTTGAAGCAGATGCAAATAAAAATGCAGGAAGCGCAACAGATGCGCTTAGTTGCCGAACGTAGTTGCGAGGATCTGTCGCGGGAATTACTAGGGTGCAAGGATAAGATTCAAACCTTGCAAAATCAATTAGACGTATTGCGTACCGAGTATCAGACACTTCAGGTTGTGATTTGTTCGTAATTTGCCATACAATTTCATAGAGAAACTTTGTTATTTTAATTAAATATAATCGGTCACTTATATACAGGATGAAAGGGGATCCGGAAAGTCCGAAGAGATGGAAAGAAAGAACGGTGAGTTGCGACACGAAAACGAAAGAATGAAAAACACATTGGCACGATTCGAGGAACACGAGGCGCAATTGCAAAAGCGCATTGACGAGAAAATGCACGAAAACACACAGTTGTCATCGATGTTGGAACAGGTATGTCAATTTGGTAAAAAAAAAATTATTCGTAAATAATGCGTTTTCTAACTTAAGATAAGAGAGGATTCCGCTCGACAAGTGGCAAGAACAAAGGAGCGATGCGAAACCATGCGAAGATCGATGCAAGGCCAGATCGCCGAAATGGAAAGACAATTGGCACAGTGTAGAGCAACAGCACGTGCCGCCCAACGGGATAGAGATGAGGTAATAATTGTCATGATGTAATATTAGATACGACGTGGAAATGTTAAATGGACACATGGAGTGTATTTACAATGTTTCTTGTTAACGTATGCAGATCAGGCAAAAAATGCAGAGTCAAATAAACAACTTGAACGAAGCATTTAAACACGCACAGGGTCGTATAAAATCGCTACAAGGTCACGTAAACTATCTCAAGACTTCTTACAGTAATATCTTTCTTGGTCAAGGAGAAACACCGACAAGTGTTATACCGATAGATGATTCCTGCGACTGCAACTATTAAATGTGTGTACATGATTTTTCTATAATACTATATTTTTGTTTAACATAGTGAAATTAAAATATGTCGACGTCACACAACCCTTGTTATGCACTTATACTTTAAACAATAACATTTTGATACAATTGACAAGGTTGACTGATAAATAACCGTTACACTATCATCCTTTTTATAAGTATATGTAAATTAAACGATAAATTTAAAATATAAAAAAAACTAAGAGTCATTCACTGTATAACGATTATCTATTTCATAATTATCCTTGACATGTAGCTTAATTGTAATACTTATCATATATTTATCTCACGCAGATGAACTTCTTTACATGGAAAATATATATATGAATGTATAGATATACAGCTATCTTTTATTAGAAATTCTAATAAAGAAGTGGCATGTATCACTGTTAGATATGCATATATTAAATGTAAACATACCTTTTTCATTATATATATTTTTTTTATTTAACAAATCGACTATACTTCTTTTATAAGCAATGAAGTAGGACGAGGCATGGTTTCGTGATAGTTAAAAAAAAAAAACTAAATAAAACTTAATAAAAATATGATATATGTACATATGAAAGGGAAATAATTAAGGTGGATTCCTTTAGTTTGTATCTACTGAATGAAGCATATTGAGCATATTAAGAATAGCATCTGAACGCGATCGCATCCTTTCCATTTCCATTCGAAATTCTTCCAGTTGAGATTCGATTCGCTGTGCGTAAGCATGGCAACATCTGTGAACAATTAAAACAATCTTGATACTAAGTCAAATATTTAAAAAGTAAATATTTATTCTCACTAAAATTTGCGATTTCCACTTTTGTTAACAAAAGTTTCTAAATTTCACCAAAATTTCATCTTTTCAAGAAATACTTGAAAGCATACCTTCCAGCAGGTTGTGAATTGGAACATGATGGTTCTGGAGATGCACACGGCGAAATTTTGATTTGTGGAGAACTCTTTAAAGAAAATTCCTTTTTGTGTGTACAGCTTTTGTTATTACTGGATACATTAGGATTATAGCAATCTCCGCATCCTCGTATAAGATCCACTAAAATCTCTCGTACCCTTTTTCCAGTTAATCTTCGTCGTCTCGTCTGAAGAAGAAATGGATGGTTATGATCATAGTCACAATTATAATTATAGAAATTTTCGTGGAATATTCATGAAATTATTTGTAAACTGACCTCTGATGTTTCGCTACATTGGTTTAGTATTAATGGCTCCTCTTCATGTTGAACATTAGGAGACGAGTGATTACACGATTCATATTCTCGATCTGTATTCATTGGCTCACAAGTTTCTTTCAATATGTTACATTTATGACTTTCTTGATAATTATCTGAATTTTGCAGTGAATGATGACATATCGTACAATTTCTACAGATGTGCTCGCTGCTTTTTGAGGCAATATTTTCATATAAATGCTTGTTAGGCTCTAGATTTCTTGAAAGACTTCGTCGATGTTCCTGGGTGTTTAATTTTTCTTTGCTATAATTAAAACTATCTTCGAACTTTTGCTTTTCCTTATGCAAGGAACACTTCTGCTCTGACGTGTCTGTATTATGAATGCAGCAGGAATGTAATTTTTCTTGAGGATATATTCGTTTGTATCTTAAACATTTTTTACAATGTTTAGAGAAATCACAGTCTTCACAAGAGGAAACACATGCACTTGGACTATGTAATTTATCCACATGTACTTTATCAGTAGAACAAGATGCTTTTGCTGGGTCAAACAAAGGTGAATGTATATATGAAAAATTGGGAGAATTTGCAGCTGAAGATAGTTCAAATTTAGGAGGAATTTTTGACTTTTTACTTGTTGAACACACTAAATTACTACCATTGAATCTGGTATACGGTGTTTTTTGCCAACAGTGATCATTTTTATCTTTTACTTTAGTAGATGTTTCGGTCTCATTTTCATTCTCAGCAGTGGATTCCTGACTGACCTGAAAAATACATTTTAGATTGAATATGACAAAATCTTTAAACATATATTTTTTAAAGCTAAAACTTGTAAAATTACTTACCTCTTTACCCCAAATGTTGATTGTTCCATTTATTTCAGACATTCTTACTTCTACATTACCAAGTAAGTATGGACCGCATTCTCGAATGCGTCCTTTTTCATTAATAGTCTTGTCTTTTTCAAGCTCTTCTGCTAGAATTAGAAAACTACGGTCTTTACTGTTTTCATCTTCACGATATATATAGCATTTTACATTCTCGTCTGGATCCTCAAGAGTGTCCATCTTACTTTCTATTGTAGATGTGGTAGCTCGTAATTGACTTGTATTAGCATTAGATGAACTTGCTTGCAAATCTACATTTATCGAATCACATACATCTTTAAACTGAGATTCCACATTAGACGTTTCACTTAATTTTGGATGTGATTCTGTAGCAGTTTGGGGAGCTTTAAAGGATTGTAGAAAATTAGGTTGTCCAAGAAGATCTACAAGCTTTCTTTTTTTGGAACTGGAAGGTTGACATTGATAGCTACTTTCGTCACTTTGCAGATCCATCGTCACATTTTCATTTAACCTTTTCTTCGAATTTTGTGTCAAGGGACTTTCTGGTTTTGTTTTTCCCTGTGTAATACTTGAAAGAGTTTTCAAGATTCGGGACGAGGTAATAAATGCGTGTGATAGTGAACGTGTTGTTTTTCCTGGTGTACCGTCAGTCAATATCATGCTATCGTCAGAATGTAATGTTTTTGCTACTTCCGGTGGTTTCATAGATATTGATAAATTACAAGCACTGGAACTCCATTGATCTATAGAACTTAGTGTCGAAGCAACACTGCTACCTGATATTTTATTGTTAGATTGCTTGACGGATGTAGGCTCGGTTTGATCTTGATGTTGATTAGGTACAGACTCGATAATAGTATCTGTCTGAATCGATGCAACCTTCAACTCCGGAGGTTTGTTTTCTTTCTCATATTTTGCTAACGTTTTTCTCAATTCATCCAACTCCTGTTTCATTTTTAAGTTTTCCATAAGCTGTTTTTGGTAGGTATCAAGTAAACCGTTATAGTTTACAGTTGTCTGTGTTAATTTCTTCTTCAGTGCGATAACTTCTGAAGTATCTAAAGTTGTCTCATTAAATTCATTTGTTTTTTCAAAAGTTATTTGCTCATTATTTTTCGCTTCGTCCGACATTGTCTTAATGCTTTTTATATTCTCAATCCTTAAAGGACAAGCGTCTTCATCTGTAGATATATCCATTAGATCTGAATTATATGTTTCAGGTTGGACAGATTCTTGTTCGATAACATGTGCATTTCTATTTAAATCAGTTTTTTGACTAGGATCAGAAGTGCCGTGCATATACTCCTCATAACTTAAAGTACGCAAATTGTAAACTACCGTTGGTACTTCTTGATGACCATTTTGGATGAGAGACGGTTGAATAGCATCTTCGAAATGTGAAACTTCCCTGTCAGGGTAACTGAATTTCAATTGTTGTTTAATTGTTCCATTTTGTTTTTGTATCTTATCATTATTAGTATTTGCAAGATCTCTTTCATTTTGCGTCGACTCAAATGGTATTTGGATTTCGTTTTGTATGGATTCTTCACGTATTGATTCCAAACAGTTTGTATTATCTTGTCCATTTAATATTATTTGTGGCGAAGTAGTAGCATTGTAGGCCACTTTATCCATGTTACTGTCGCAGGTTTCTGCAATTTCCAACTCCTTGATCGTTCTTTCGGCATAATCTTTTATTGTCTTGTTAGTCACTGTAGGCTTTGTCCTTTCTGTATCATTGTTTTTGTGATCAGTGTTGCTCATATTGTAGATTGTATCTTCCTGATGCTGCTTTATATATTTTTCTATGGAACGCCTATTTTGTTCCTTTACATCTTTGATATAGCGTTTAACTTTGCTTTGTACATGATGATATTTTCCTGACATCGGTCCCTGCTTTTTCTGGATCATAGAATACATATCGTGTTCTGGAATAGTTAGACTTTGCTTTATACGTGGCAAGTGTCTCTTCTTGTAATATCCAGTATTATTCTCATATGTATTCAAATCTTGAAGGGAAAGACTTCTTTCCTCGTCATGATTTTTAAATCTTCTATTTAAGAGAAAATCATCGGATCTTCCATCATAATAATCTGTCTCATAATTATCATCGATACAGTCATCATCGTTATGCATGTTTTTTCTAAGATTGTCTTCATCATCTTCCTCCTCTTCGTCATCCTCCTCATCATCATCCTCATCATCCATCAAATGTTTATTGTTACTTGGATGCTCCAAATTTTCCATATCTACAACATAATATAATAATTTTATAAAGATATATACAAAAAATATAGGATATGTATCGATACTATAAACACAAAGACATGAACTATCTACTTGAGATAAATCCAATCAATTGTACATTTTTTTAATCAACTCACCGTCGCTATCTCCATATTCATCTTCATCATCCTCATCGTTATAAGGATGTTGATCGGTTTCTTCACCAGATGACAAAACATATACGCTATTTGCTGCTTGATCGTCGCTGGGATAAGGACTCGAGCTACGATCCCTCTCCATTTCTCGCGATTCATTCTCAGGCTGCTTCACGTTAGCAACATCCAAGTCGTCTGGTTTTGTAGTGCTGGACACACTGATGTAGGTCGGCATTTCCTCATCCTCAAGCAGAGCCGTGTCTGTCTGATTCATCATTAATTTTGCTTCGCTTTTGGACGAATCGTTAGGTAGATCTTCCATCGCCTTTGTCTCCATCTCGGTGTCGTCGGGCGAGTGCTCGCTGTTCTCCGACATCGTGGAAAACTGTGAGGAAGACGGAACCACGGGTTGTTATTATTATCGATTGGCACGGATATCGCTTATCGATCACCGACGATCGGAAGCGTTGGGACAACGCGACGATTCTCTCCCCGATTACCAGACGCTCGCCGGCCCGGCGAATACAGGTACGTGGCGCGCAATGGAAAACACTTTTTCATCAGCCGCCATTACGCGCGTTGGACATTTCGTAATATTGTCGCGTAGCATCGTTCACTCCTCACATGTTCCGTCACGAATAATTCGCGTTCTCGTTTGGCGATGTGAATCGTCAACAGAACGGACAAATCAACCGTTAGACAAGCTCTCTTCTTTCTTTCTCTCTCAATACCGAGCTATTATCCTCGCAAGATTAATGACCTGCACGTCGCAGGACCGTACATACGGCGAAAGCCGAGCGGTCCTGTTCTCGTTTCATCCGCGAATCACGCTTCGCACGTCCGCGAGATTAACGATCGAGGGTATACGACTCGCCCGTCCGAGCGTCACCCGAGTGAAATTGCGATTTAGATGTTGACGGGGAAGGTACTTTTCGTTCCTGCCGCATACAAACACACTGCCGTAGGTAAATGCCGAGATAACGTCACTCGCGCGCATGCGCACTGCGCTCGAGTTCGTAGGGAACGGCACGCAAGTGCACACGCACGAGAGCCCCATTCGATTCATTTTATCACATTTTATCGCGACCCCCGGCTTTTTACGTACACGATCGGAAATTCCTTTCTCTTCTTCTCCCTCTTCGCCCGTCGACTAATCCGACACCTTTGCGCCGATCGTCGTCGAACAATTCGATCAGGCGCCGCGCAAACGTGCGCGCGGAAATCCGATTCTAACCTCGTTAGCGCGAGCGAGCGAAAGAGAGAGAGAGAGAAGGAGAGAGGCGTTCTCTCAATTTCGACGCACGATGACTGCGACTGGACTACCTCTCACTATCGAGTTCGGGTAAGGTTTGTGAAGAATACGAATTTCGAATGCACGACGATTACCGAGAGGATCACCGTCGCGCCGGAATGAATAATCACGTTGTTCATCGAACGTTTGCAGGGGTGGGGCGGAACTGCTCTTCGACGGGAAAAAGCGGCACGAGGTGGACCTACCTGGCGAGGAATGTAAGCACCGTCACGTCGCGAACCCTTTGCTCGTATCGGCCCGCGTTCTCCCCTCTCGCTAATAATAACTGATCGATTCCGCAGGGACGCTGAAACGACTGCTGCACTGGCTGCGAGATAACCTCCTGACCGAGCGGCCGGAACTCTTCATGCAGGGCGATACGGTGTAAGTGCAACTGTAATCGTGCACTCTCGAGATGCGCGCGTATCAACGGTCAACGCATCCGCGACATTGGCGGCCGCGTCAAAGAACTTCTTGTAGTATTACACCATGCGTTACTAGTCCGAGATTTACTACGCGCGTAAACTCATCGCACTTACGCGCACGGTCCTGTGTGAATGGCCATCGGCGGACATTATGAACGAAGATGGCGGCCGTGCGTCGCGCTGACCTGCGCGACGCACAGATGTCAGCATCATGCGCTTCGCTCACTTGAGGCTTCCGTAGATGGCGCATTCCATTCGGAAATCTTAACTACTCTTTAAGTCAGGAGCACATAAAAAAATTTAAGCAGTAAGCAGTAGAACTTAAGCAGTCGAGCAGTATTGACCGTGATTGGTCGATTTGCTTAAGTTCTACTGCTTACTGCTTAAGTTTTTTTATGTGCCACGGCCTTTATAATATTGCACTTTCAATAAACGGATTATTCTTCTTCTGGAGGCTCCCTACTTCGATGTTTTTCAAGTTATGAGATTTGTTCATGTTACTTGAAATTTTCAAAAATTCTTATTGCTAAACGGAGAAAGAAAAAGCGAAGATTCTGAGTGTGTAAGCAACACGAACAAACTAGTAAGCGTCATTGTGTATAAATTTATTAAATAGATCTACTTCTACTGACTATTTTTTGCAAGTGAAAAAGAGAATTAAAAGTTTGGACATCGTTCAAATAATTTTTGATCCGCCTTATGTTTCAGATTTACGAAGAAATTTATTTATTTTGTAGATATTCTTATTATGATAAAAATAATGTGTTTATATATATATATATATATATATATATATATATATATATATATACACAAATCATCGAAATAAATTCACTTTTTAATGAATAAACTGCATAGGTACTCAACTGATTTCAACTAATTTAAAAAAACTCATCATAGTTAAAAGAAAATGGCGGACGGCGCCTAAACTTTTACTCGAGGAACTTCGGTCTGAAATTCCTCAAATAATGCTTTGAGCGAAAAAAGCATTTCTGTATGCGTTCAGATTTTTTAATAGGTTTGGTTCTTGTATATAATAATAATAAAGAATTACTGAGCGCTTATTGTGAATTGCTTTTTCCGTTGAACATTTGAAAGTTCGCATATTGGCTGACCACCGTGTGGTCGCATCTTGTCGCGAGGAGCGCGATTGTTGTCTCTCGAGTTGAAATTTAAACAGGTATTCATAACTCTTTTTCGTATTCAAGATCGTCTTAAATCTAGTCGGTCATGGGTAATCTTAAGATTCCGTCCAGCCAATGAAATAATCATACAGTGTCTCGAGACTTAGACGTATTTAATGTCCGTTTTTACCAATGTAGATTAACTTTAATCTCGGTTTAACTTACTTATTATCTTTTTCTAACTCTTAGAACTAGAAAAAGATAAGTTAAATTAAATTAGAAAAGTAAGTTAAACCAAGATGAAAATTAATCGATATTGGAATGTAGAAATGGACATAAGACGATCTTAAATATAAGATCGGGGTATGAATACCGGCTTTAAACGTCTTAAGTTAGCTGCGAGACGTGCAACGTATATAAATATTGGAATTGTCATGCATATTACTTTGATAACCGTGTCTTTTGTAGCCAATTGAAAATGGTATGACAAAAACTTTACAATGCAGCGACGAGATTTAATCCGAATTAAGAATTTTATACGGAATTTTCAGCGTTACTTATGTTTCAAAATGGCTGCTTACGTTCTCAACTGTGATTGGTCGCTTCCCGTACATTTTAAGTTGCTCAAGTACTTCTGTGTGCCATGTCCTTAGTGGTATTAGTTAATCGGTTGAACTCCAGCGATACGTTTCGTTTTGAAATTCTTGTCGTTGCGAGTGAATGTTTTGCGCGAGTGAGTGATGTCGTTTGTTTCGCGTTTATTACACCGTACTTACCGTAATTGGTGGTGAGCGCGTTAATCTGTAAGTTTTTAGCATGTAGTACGCCGCAGGGTGGCATAACTCGATTTCACAAGTTTATCTTGTTTGTCTAGGAGACCGGGCATCCTGGTTCTGGTAAATGACGCCGACTGGGAATTGTTGGTGAGTCTTATGCATAGTCTGTTTCATTGCGTACTCCTCTTTGGACATCACATAAATATTTAAACCATTGTTACCGAGAGAATGAGAAAATCATGTGTTACCGATTACTGAAGTTTTTTTTCACAAAATACAGGATTTTCGAAAACTACGTGTGCCTGGTGTGGAATCGACATTTTTGTTTTAGGAACAAAAATGTTAAAGCATTTCAATCGTATTTAAGTTGCTACGTGAATATAAACAAGTAAATATAATGACTGTCGCTTTTAGTAAGAAAATCGAAGAATATCATTTTATTATTGAACGCCTATCTGTTACTTAATTAATCTTTTAACCAATACTATTTTTTTTTACGAGCAAAATAAAAATTATTGAATTCTCGATGTAGAATTTAAATTTCGCTTATGCGAAGTCATGGAAGATTGTAAAGTAATATTGGAAGTATGAAATGAATAAAGAATGTAGACTAAATTGAAAATTATCTGTTAGATTTTTGTGGTAAAAATTGTAAAATTCTTAAATATGCTTTAACATTTGTAAAATTAAATTTATATTTGATTTTTACTTTTCTACTAAATTTTCTTTCAAGATAAAGATTTTGCGTACGTCTTAAAAATGTACTTGAATTATTAAAACTCCATTCTTGAATTCCCTTTAAATATAGATTTAAATGCGCAACGAAAATGGCAGACAGATTTAAATTCGAGAAGGATTGAATGGATTACTTAGCTACGCGATTCTTAAGTCGTCATACTGATATGAGAAGTTAATGCACCGTGTTCGGTGGACGAATTCTTTAAAGAGAGATTCATATTCTTAGATCTTTCTAAAATGATTAAGAATTTATTAGCAGACGGATATATATTTAAATATGAATTTTAATATTTCATAAGAGTTACATTTTCCTCGTGTAACGATTGTTTAAATTTTTTCAAGATTTATACAAGTTCTCAACATGAGCCTTTTTGATATTTATTTTGTATATAATTTGTTTCTACTACTCTCGAGACTTTTTTCTTACGTACTTGCGACGAAGAATCATGGGAAAGAATTATTAAGAAATCAGAAAAGAATAATTACAAATATTTAAATTAGATTAGGTCGAAAGCTACGAAAAATAAATCATGTGAGTAAAAACTATTTTAATACGTTTCTTGCCGGATTGTTTTTTTAGTAAGGATTGTCTTTCTGTTTAGGTCGCATGGGTCACGCACGCCTTACATTGTCGAGACTAATAGTTTTGCTAGTAACATATATCGTAAAATTTATTATTATTAAGTAACAGTGTTCTCACGTTGTGGTAACTACACTAAATTACATAATGAATGAGCATCAATACATAATTTTATGAAATATTTTATGATAAAGTTACATTTATTAATGAGGATATCAAGCAGCCTGAACGGAATACATACAAATATTCTACGCGAAAGGGATCGTATCAAAAGCCACGTTTGTGCACTTTAGGATTAATAAAATCAAGAATTCGATTGTGCAGGGTGCCGAAAGATTGCTGAGCGACGGTTTAAAATATTAATCTCAAACGTGCGGAGAAATACGGCGGATACCCCTCGCGCGATATTTCTTTTCCTGCGTCTCCAGCTCCAGCAGTGACGCACGGCTGTTTCTGGCGTCTGACAAACGGGATACCCCGTGACCGGTTTTTACAAACGGCATAATCGGCCTGTCGGCTACCGCCACCCCCGCCGTCGCCATCGCTCCTTGCGCGGTAGATAGGGTGCCGGATAACGGAACGACTCCGACGCTGAAAGGGCGCAAATGACCTCGGTTTGCCACACCCACGGAGAAAATTATCATTTTAAATTTGTAAATGTACACGCTGCGGCTATTAGGAGGAGAGACGCGATTCTTGCCGAGGTAACGTTCGAGCGGGAAGATGCTGCAGCGTCGGAGAGCGTCGGAACGAGGGAAAAGATGATGGCTCTGGCCATTATTATGATAATACCGCCGTTCCTTGGCAAAGCTTCTCCGCGCGGCTTCGGCTTTTGCGTTTCCGCATCTTTTCGCTCGGCGCGCTTCTCTTCTCAAGGCGCATATACACAGTATACGTGTCGTCCGCTTTCCTTTTCGCCCGCTTCCTTTGCCACCCACGTTCCTTTCTTCCCATAATACAGTCGCGCTCGTGAACGTCTAGCTAAACTTTTTCGACTCTTGCATGGCAATGTAATGGATACTCTTGCTATCGATAGCTAAAGGACATTGAAAGACACGAACGCGAGGTTAAAGATGAAATCTTCACAAAGAGTCAAAGTCTTTATTTAATAGTAGACAGAATACGACATGTATGTTGCATAAATCAAAAGAGCACATGTTTCTAATATAAATTGAAGTAAAAAATGTTCTATAACATGGGCTTAATTTGAAACAGTTATCCAGCTACAAGTGTTTAAAGTTTATAAATAATAGTACAATTTTATGGAACTTTTTTTATTAAAAATTAAAAATAAGAAAGAAAACATAAAAAGTACATAAATTGATTCGATTTGTTTAAATTAATGTTCTTAATGCAGTATGGTGTGATCTAAAATATATATTCACATGATATATATTCGTTATTGATATGCTATGTATTAATTCGCTCGAATATTAATCTTTCTACTAAAATTTTTCATATGACTTTACAGATAAAAATTGACAGATGTGAGATTTGGTGATTTTGGTTGCCAAACAAGAAAAGTTTGTAAACGAATAATTATTTCGAAATGGATCCATGTTTACAGGAAACTTTTCATTTTAATTTATTTCAGAAATGCTTTTTCAGTTTGTATATTATGTCATATAACATACAAACTCTGCATAGGGCATTCCAGATTCGTCGAACTTTCATGGATTCTCAGATTAACTCATTTTTCGTAAAAATATCCGACAAATACTATTTAAATTATAAATGATTCGAAGTCTATAAACATTTTTATCATCAAATTTTCGGAGAGAATACAAATTTACGGAATCTTAATTTCAAATAAACTTTAATTTCAAATAAAGTTTCCAAATTGATTCCAAATTTCCATTATAATTACAATTTCTATGGAAAGGAGTTAAACCAAACAGAGTTTTAATTTAGAAATTAAATATTGAAAATTATTGCTTGATATTTTCTTCAGATATTTATTTAAAACCTATGGTAACAAATTATAAAAGAAATAGTATGCAATTAAATCTTAATTATGAGAAAATCAATTTCAAATTTCTTAAAAAACACCTAGATCGATACGTGATATATAAAATATAATATATTTTTTTAAACTTATCTCTCCATTTATCGCATTATTTCACAAAGGATTTTAGCCATATTTCGCGCCACTCGATTGATAAAAAATGTAAGAAGTATAATTGCAGGGTGAAGGTGATTATAAACTATGCCCGCGGGACAGGGTGCTTTTCATCTCGACGCTGCACGGAGGATAGAAGGTATGAATTTCCAACACCGAAAATTGATTAAGAATAAATAATCCATCCAAGCATTGTAAATTTTTGTGATATACATGTAAAATATTTTATATTTTTGATTGTCACATTTGCGATCGCAAATGTGACATGAGAATATAAAATTTTTTTTTTGCAAAGTATATATCAGTTTGAAACAATAATTATGATATTGTTTATTTGTTTTAACTAAAATCCTGAACCGATCAAAGTTTCCAAATTGTTTCCAAATTTCCATTATAATTACAATTTTTATGGAAAGGAGTTGTAAGTCTCTTATCCAATCTTCATTCTGAAGGACCGGACTTGTTTTTAAAATTATCTATTGTTGTTACTTTGTTTGAAGGTTTTATCTTACAAGAGAAATGATATAGTATATATCATAGAGGTTAATTTATCCTTAATTGTCTTGTGATTAAAAAGTTCTCACTAATTGTATGTTTCAATCGGAATGGAATATTTTCGCTTTCAAAATTCTTAGTACACGTAAGTATTTTTATACAGCGACAAGTTCAAAGAAATCGGATCTTTTACTTGAGAGACGAATGTTCTAATATTGATTTTTCGAACTTTCATAATTATAATATTGGATTGTGAAAAATAATTGGTTTGTTTTGCAATGAATTTTGTGCAATAATCAATATTCGTATTTTAATATTATCAAATTCAATATTTTAATTTTTGGGGTTTGGTTTAAATGCTATTCAATTTACGTTAATTGGTTTAAATGCTATTCAGTTTATGTTAATTTGTTTGACTATTATGTGATCTGTGAATAATAAGATATCACGATTGTGTGCGCGAGTTAATCGAAAGTTTTAAATTGCATCAATTAGTAGTCACATGTATATCATTCGACTTTATTTTATAGTCACACGTGAATTGTTTCCCTTGTTGGTTTCACGTTACTATTTGTTTAAATGTAGCATAAAGTGGGATATTCATTCGAATATCACGTTTATCAGATTCACGTGGCAGTTTGATGGATATTTAATTAAAAGCGAAAATTGCCAAAGTTTGAAAAATATCTGTTTTTTGGTAAATTGAGATATTTTTAGAAGAATAAAGGATTTTGCACATTTTATATTGCAAAAAAATTTGAATTATAAAATTATTTTCTGATTAACGTTTACAATTCTTTTACTGGCATCTCATTGGCATTTCAATCTGCAATACTATTGTCATACTTGTCCTTCGAAACCATCCTTTTCCTAGCTATGAACGTTTGACAATGTGACAATTTGACAGCAATGCGTACCATTCATATACATTGCAGGCTTGAATAGCTTTACGCATATTGCGTCGAAATTGCGTAACAACGCGAGATAGCATGCATCTCTCTTTTATTGAAAGAAAAGAATTGAGTGATGGAAAATCGATAGGAAAATTTTGTCATAAAGATGGTGAAGTTGCGTTTTATGTCGGCAAATATGTTTGATGCCTCTAGAAATTTCAACCACAAATACTAAAAGCATTCTACAGCTATAATTTTAAATAAGCAATGCATCTATAAGCAAAAGCCATCCTAACATTGCTTATAATTAGTAAAACTTATTATTCTTATTTCGCCTTTTTTAAAAAACTCAACACGTATATATCAATGCATTAATCACTATATTAAACTTTTTATTCGTAAAAATGTTATACAAATATTGCGCATTGCTCTGTATATTTCTATATGCTTCACATAGTAAGGTATTTTAAACATTGATACATTCGTCGGATCTTTGTGAGCTTTGTAAATCTCGAATGATGAAAGCAAGTAGCTTCTAATTAAAGCGGGGGGGGGGGGGGAGGCTGCGCCTCGTTAGTATATATCGAAGTCGTAGTTAGTTGACGCATCTATGAAATAGATTTCGCGACATCGGAACCAATCAATCGCCGACGGCGGGTCGATAGGATCCACTATACCGTATAATAATCTAGCGATATACAATGGAACCAATTAATCACGCGCATGAGCCACACGGAAAATCGGGAAGGGCAGGAGGAGAGAGATCCTAACGAGCGTGTCGCGATCTCTCTTGCTCTTCCCCGCGTACTTTCCGATCCTTTTGCATGCGCGCGCGCACGTGCACGCGTACGATGCATGTGCGCGAGTATGCGAAACGCATCCGCCTATCAACCGGAGTCTGAGTGTGTCGCAATCGCTAATGGCCTGGCGGGGTTGGATGGTCCAGTGATTAATTGTGTCATCCGTGATTACATTACGGACGCTGCGGATCCACTATATTATATACGTGCGTGCAGCGGGCGGATTGTGCGTTACGTACGTGCCGCGCGCCGCGACGACGGTGCCATTCGCGTGTGTTTGCCGGACGCTCGAGGAAACGCGCTTGTACGTGCTTGTAACAAGTCGGCCGCCACAGGGAGGGATGAAACGCGCACGGTGAAACGTCCGGCTGCGAACATTCGGTCTCCGCTAATCCGCAATTGCAAGGTACACCTCGTACCCAAATGACGCATGCGAAGAAACGCCTCGCTATGCACGACGCTCGGTTTGCCCGCTTGTGCGAATATCACGGGCTTTTCGTATTTACTCGCTGCTCCTTGTTGATGTTCGTCTGAGAGCACGCGCGTATTTCATAATCTCTACGCGTAGCTCCACATTTCCGGGTTCGTGAGTAGCGTGTGAAACAGGTGGGGGAGGAATTCCTTATTTAAATGTGAAACGAAAATCTTTATGGAAGAATATTCCCATGTTGTGCGTAATGGAAAAAAAGATCCTTTCTCGAGCGAAGCTTTCAAGGATGGTTGGTGAACGTAGATAATTTTTATTCTTCATTTTAACTTGAAATAGACTTAACAATGTATGCGTGTAATTTTATCTCAAGATTAAAAAATGGTATTATGTGGCAGGTATATTCTTCTGTAAGGATTATTGTCTCACGAGCAGACATAGATAAAGGACCTGCTTTCACACGACAGTTGTCTTTACGTGCAATTTTCATGTCCAAGCAAAAATTATTTATAAATTCTGAACTCTGTGAAAGAAGATATATTATTAATATACAATAAGAATAGAATAAGAAAGGCTTTGATACTGTCAGCAAATGCTTCTTCTCTGGTCGTTTAGCCTCTATTCCCTAAAACTTTCTGAAGAAATATTTTCCATCTCTATCCTATACTGAATATAAATCGAATGTATTTCATATCAAATTTAAATGTTTGCGTGGTTCCGTCTACATCGTTGGAACGTGCACAGACTCGCGGCGAATTAGACTCGAAGGTCGAAAGGTCTGGATTCTCACGAAGATGAAATCGGCCCGACATCGCCATAGTATTAAAGTTTCTAACGACGTCTCTAACAGTTGTTCCACTTTTAAACGTAGGTATAATTTCTGTTATCTCCAACTGGCGCGCGCGACGCCGCGAAATATAAAATAATAAAGGGGTAGGACGAAAACGGGAACGGGACGGCGGGAACTTTGGCCATTATGAAACAGTTTGGTGCTAACGCGTCTTCAACTTTTAACGGCTCGCCCTCGTATTTCGTATCCTTTTCGCTATTTCTTGCAATTTAAGCAGTCGAATCTCGCGCCGCCGCGAGATCACAATTTCAGGCCGAATACATTGAAATCGCTTTAAAGTATCAGGGTTGAGACAAAATCCAGAGAATTCGTAGAATATCTCTTTCTTCTCTGCGTCACCGGTAATTACGCAGTACTTAGTGTCGCATAATTACATTTAACCTACGGCACCCTCGCGAGTACTACTATATTTATTTCCGTTTCCGCCACCCGGCCATTTGGCTGCTAATCCTCTTAGTTTCTTCCTATCTGGCGCGCCGGTACGCGGCTTTTGTATTTCGATTTCTACGTACAACACGCGTGCGCGATTAAGCACCACATTTATAAACGTACTAAAATACATTGTACTTACAGAAAACTGTAAAATTTAATGACTACATATTTAAAGAAAGATTCTTATTTTTGCTGTTTTGTTATAACACATTCTATGTATCATTTTATCGATCAAATAATTATGTCTTGCCATTAGAAGATTTCAAAGACATCATTGGTAGTATTATATCACACACGAGACATTTCTTTACTGATTACTCATTCTACATTTCCAAATTTTTAAAAACTATTTTTTCAAACTAACATGTTTTGGCTGACGCGATATTATTGCTGTTTTACGAATTTATTATTAACTTTGCGCAAGAGTTTTTCTGAATATTGTATATGTTATCTTTCACACAATAGCATTTGTATTTTTGTGATGAAAGCGGTCACTTGAAAATTGTAAATTCGTCATTGAAGGATCGTTTCCTTTCGATTGGGGACCAAGCAGAGTCACACAGTAGTAGGTTACCGTGATAGATTGAAGCGGGATTCACTCGTAAGAACGAATAATCTTGCACGAATAACACCTGCCGGCTTGAGCTTGGCTATGAGCCCAAAACCATTTCGACAGGATCGAATCCTATCCCCAACTGGCTTCCCATT
The DNA here is from genome assembly GCA_901521435.1 of Crematogaster levior. Lineage (NCBI taxonomy): Eukaryota > Metazoa > Arthropoda > Insecta > Hymenoptera > Formicidae > Crematogaster > Crematogaster levior. The sequence continues at coordinate 58,923 of CABEGB010000725.1, forward strand.
TTCGCGTTCTCTTTTCCCTCGATGCCTCCCCACCTATACGTCATTTCGTCGTTACTGTAACCGACCTTTCCGTATCCTTTTTTTTTTTGTAAAAATGTTTCCGAGACGTAGACCATCAGCATAAACTGAGTCGTTTTATGAGCCATAGCCAAGTAGGCACTATCGTGTTACATTTTCCTCAAGCGAGACGCCCGCACTGTTCCTTGCTCCACGATTTCTGCTGCTGATCATCGCAGACTTGCCCCGACCGACCGCGTTAAGCATTTCAACAACGACCCTTTCTACAATGCTTTTTTTTTACTAAACTATCTCTTTCTTAGGTTAAACTACCTCGAGATTCGAAAAAAGCGTAAAAGACATTTTCTTACAGGAATGTTTGCGAATGCCTCCAACAGTAATGAGCTCAGCACAGTGGTTTAATATAAAAGATACATATTTTTTACATAGTGTTTATTTAAATGCAGATTTAGCCGAAGAATTAAAAATTTAATAATTATGTGACGATGGAAGAATTTGAAACTTACATTGTAAGAGATTTTATTTAAGAAGTAGTATCCTTTATTCTACAAAACTATTGTTTAAATTATATGATAGCGTGAAATTTAATATTTATTATATTCTATCAATTATTATTCATATATTAATAATTAATGTCTCGATTAATTGCGATTGTTTCTTATTCTAAGTCTATTTTATCGAGCAAGTTGACAAATAATTATATGAAACAGTAAAGTTTGTTATTATAGCGAAAATTAAATAAATTTGTTTTTTGGGCAATAATGTCTTAAATTAAACTCAGAATGATTAATTTTCAGTAGTGAGAATGATGCGATATAACATCGATTTACAGATGAACATGTCGCTAAAAAAGGCGTGGTTATATAAGACTAGAATATCTCGTGGAATCATTTCAACAGTAGGTTTACGGGAGTAGCCGATCACACACACATAAAAAGAGATCCTGACACATAGCTCGTAAAACCAACTTAATTCGTTCTATAAAGGGAAACGCCTTTGTCAAGACTAGCGCGATTAATGCTCGTTTTCCCTTCCGTTCATACATAACACGTCTCGATCATTAGACCTGCACGTTCCGTTAAATTCCATTCCTTCCGCATTAATTAATTAAAATACTTTCAAATGCAACTTTATTCTATGATTTATAAAAAAATTTGTTCTCTTTTCTTTTTTTTTACGATAACACAAAGTAAAACTTATTTGTTTGTCGGCTTATTTATTTATAAAATTTACTTCCTTATTTGTCCCTTTCTCAAATACAAAAATATATTTCTCTTATTTATACTCTTTAAATTTACTTTATTTGGGCGAACGCACACAACAATCAGGTCAGTGCACGTGCACTATTTTCACTCATACGTGTATTGTACACATATTTCATAATAGGTCGAAAGATCACGCAGTGCAGAGATCCGGCACACCTGTGCGCTAAAAAGTAAACGACAGAAGAAAAGCTAGGATAATAGAGAAAGGGAAGAGACGGAGAGGAAGTAGAAGGGGGAATGAAGTAGAAGAGAAGAAATTTTCTCCCCCTAATATCTTCCGATCTCCCGTCGAATGCACAACCCTGGTAAATTGGAAGGAGCGTGTGCACCCTGCTCCTCGCGGGCATGACGGTTCGGAGTGTATGTTAAGGGTGACGGTAGCGGGGGATGGGGCGGATGACGGTGGATTGCACAATGCACGAGATTTCGTCCGGTCCATCGGGAGTCCCGTCGCGTCCCTACGGGCGGCTATTAAGGCGCGGGGTTTTCGCGGAGGGATTTCCTCCGCAGGATGGTAAGGATAGCTTGACGACGCGTAGAACGGTCGCGGGACGGGGGCGAGGATGGCAGATAATTTGTCCAGCGTCCCTTCCGTCACCCCTTCTGCTCTTTCTTCCGCCCCTTCGTCGACGTTTCGTCGATGCCCGAGAGAAGCAAGGGACAAGCCTGCGCCGCTGATCCGAATCTCAACAAGGTACCTCTATATCTATTTTAGTTATTTACTCGTAACGGGTAGCCCTAAGTAATGCATCAATGTAATTGTAAATACCTACCAGTAGTTGGACATAATCCAGATAATAGGATATAACGTTCATATTTTAACTTAAAGTTTTAAAGCAATCTTTTTCTTTTTTTAATGCAAAATATATTTCTTCTACAAATGGAAGAGATGTAGAAAAATTTATATTCCTCATTCTTTTTCAAATTTGTAGTACAGTCGTCTCAAGTATAAATAAATAAATTTAACATTTGTATTTTCGAAATAAAACAAACGTTTACGTATGTGTCAAGTATTGCCAAGTAAACTGAACATTGATAAAATAAAATTTTTAAATTAACAATTGTTGATTGGAGCTATTAATTAGTATGTTTTTTTTACTGTACATTACGCTTTGCGAGCGATGGAATAAATAACTGCTAAAGTAAGTACACATGAAAGCCAGGATGTATTTAGGCTATCAATTTTCAATATTACTCTATATTTCCAGTATTACGCGAGTTTCTCGTGTAAGGCAAAGTGTGTAGATATCTTGCTAGTTTTGCATCAAAACGAGGTCAAAATCATGTATACAACGTATATGTATACAACGTATTGAATAATACATTGGCTGATTGAATTGTATGTGAGAGGAGTGGGGGAGAAAGAGAGAGAGAGAGAGCACATTGGATAATTTTATATCGAACACTTCAAACGTATATTAAAAATTCCATTTACAGATAAAAATCAACTAGTTTACACTTATTCTCTTGAATAATTTTGTGTACAAATTTATAGAACGATACGACGTCGGTGTGTTGTGAAAATACAATAATGATAAAATTCATAAACTAGATAATGCGTTTGCAACTAGCTACGTATTAAATGTAGTTATGCTGTTCGTATAGCTTTATTCGTACTTTCGTTTAACGCATTTACCGATCAATTCCGATTTTCGCTATTTCTCTCGAAAATAACGCACGGTATTTGAACCATGAAAGGCCGAATTATATATCGTTGTAGTGAACTAAATGTCTAATGCTGAAAAAGTAATTAAGCAAAGTACACTTTTATTTCTGATAAAGTCTTATTTTCCAATTCCATGTCGGACATTTTTATATTATATTTTTTTATAGTTTTAATTTCTTTATAATAATACATACTTTATAATTTAATTTTTAATAAAAAATTTTTTTAACGATAATGAAAAATTATAATAAGTAATAATAAAGTTATTATAATGATTGGAAAATGAAGTAAAGAAAATCATAATATATATTCTGTAATAACATACTGATACTGGTAGCGTAGTATTTTTTAACAATTGTAGAATAAATTATTCTAAATTATACGTATAATAATCGTGTGTAATTTTAAATAAATATTAAATAAAGATGGAAAAGATTATCGCATAATACACACACACACACATATATATATATAATATATATTTTACTACAGAAAAGGCAACATATATATATATAAAACGATATTAAATAAATTTCCAGATTTGTAACTCGATTATAAATTATAATGAAGATAAACTTTCCATGCATACGAAAATATTTTACTCAATGATTGCATCCTATTTGGTCGGAAAATTCCTCGACCAAAGTAGAATAATTCCATAACGATGAATACGAGGACTTTAAACAATGGCCTCAGTTAATACGAGAAAAGTGGAGAAAAAAGAAAATTGTGCGCCGACTATCAAGGCGACTTCTTACTTTAGTAATGCCTCGGTAGTGCCTGGTTTCATATAACTGCGACTTTCGGTAGGGTGAATTTTGGTGCGCGGGCAGGATTGCCGCGGTCGTGCCAGAGAGGGTGGTAAATGGTACTAAAGAGAGAACGCAATTTGTATGTACAGTAAGCCGCTGTAATTGCCAGACCACCTATCTACCACCGTAAATGCATATCGAGTACTCCACCCCTCCTCCTCCCCCTCTAGTTACCGCCACGCACAATTTACATATTATAATTTATAGATGAGAAAGATATCGTACTATGAGAGAGAACTGGCTGCTTTTCTCACGAACTTGGGACTTTGTAATATGCTCCAAGGTGATAATTCTTTTCGGTCTCAATGCTATTTAGTCGTGCAAAGATATTAAAGTTTATATACTGTATTACAGAAATGTTATTTCTGATAATATTTGAAAGAGAAAAACTTTACATGTGTGTCATTTTATTGTTACTAAAAACATTTTATATTATTTGATTGTAGCTACTCTACATAAACGAGACAAGTTTTTAAATAAGAAAAACAACAACTGCAGTTAGTGTTATGATTATATTTTTCCGTAAAAAATATAGACTAAAGTATAGTTTGGGTATTTCTTTCTCTTTACATTTTACACACACAATGCTTTTCCAGAAGATAAATAGAGTTGATATTTTTTGACTTAATTGTAAAAAAATATTTATAATTTTTTACGATAATTGATTTATTCTTGCGAAATCATTTAAAAGAAAAGACTGAAAATATAATTGTAATAATTATTATTTGCACTTATTTTTTTAAGAATTTCAATACTTTGTGTTTTATCGTGAACAATCTTTTGTTTCCATAACTTTTACGCGTTGCTTCTTGCTGCCAGAAAATTCCATTTTAGGAACATCGGTCCGTAAAAAGTACAATAAAAGTGAGGAGATGGTTTGTTTTATACTGACACGCTTTTACGTGGCGCGACGAAAGCTCGTTGATTATAAACAGTGTCTTGGATGCGAAAAGGGGGGTGCACTTCATGATAAAATCTAAAATGTTTAAGAGAGATGACGAAGCGAATGAAGATGTACGAGCGCGGAGAATTATCGCATGAAGCGAGAAAAAGAAAAAAAATGAGGAAAGGAGGAAGAAAGAAAGAAAAGAGATAGCTCTCACTGTGCGGTAACTAAGACATACTTAGCCTGGGGTTAAAAGGTGGAGAGCCATCGCGTGATTGTGGAACGTTATCCTACACCACATAAGCTGGCTAGCGAAGAACTGCTTTTGCCGAAGGTTTGTGCTTCCTCTCCAGTCTAAGGACACTGGCTGCGAGGATCAAGTCACTCTTGAGTGATTTTAGTGATTTTTTTATTAAGATGACTTTTCATTTAGAACAAAACATTTAATCTGTAAATGCCATACAGACACGCGACTGTAAATCATGTGTTGAGTATTTTAGATTAATTTTTGTTGGTAAATTGAAAAGAAACCGAAGAATCAACATTATTTGACAAATTAATGAATAGTATCTTATTACATTATCTCGGAAATTATAAAATTAAACTTTTCAGCTTTTTTTCCGATGAGATAAGTGAAATGAACTGTACAATTATACATCTTCATGATAGTAAAACTTAAGCAGTGTCATGACAATTACTAAGTTTGATCTTTAATTATTAGATCTAAAAATGTATTTATATTATACCGTTTAAAGATTCTTCAGTATCTTTTTAAAAATCTTGGAAATTTCATAAACAATGCAATCTAGGTATAGACCTCTGACTTTTTATAATTAAAAAGAATATATGCTTTTATAATAAAAAAGAGAGGTGTGCGGAAGATGCGAATATAGCGTTAAAAAATACTAGAATAGCAATGTGTTCAGTTACGATATTTATGATGGCAGACGAAATTGTCAATTCTTGGCACATGCTAAAGGTTTAACGCTTAACTGTATCCGCTCAAACAGCTTCAAGTTGATGTCGTAGATCTTTATTGCCTCTTTATTTATTTTTCGACGATATTTATTCGACAAGCTACGACGCTCGTTTCGAATAATACGACGCGATATGGCCATTCACGAATGAAATTGCTTCAAGAGCAGAGAATCTTTGAAAAGCTAAGAAACAGTTTGCGCACCAATATATTTTTAAAATTGAAGCACATTAGTAATAAATGCTATAGTAAGTAGATTTGGACATTACTTGTGCAAATATACATTTATTATACACCATATGATGTTGATTTTTTGATTTTTTCATTGTGAAACTATGTGTATAAATGATGTGTGTCATAAGCATTTTCTTTCTGAAGTTTTTACACAAAACACCATTGTTTGTTCTCGATCTGAAATATTAGATTGATTATAAGATAGATGATATTACATTAGATCGTATCTATGATATTAAACTCGCGCATAATGTAACAAATAGTTTCCTTTGGTTAGTGGAAAAAAGTAAAAAATATTTAACGTAAAAAAACTCGACGGTGTTAGATTTCGAAATATTGTACAGGAAGTAACTAAAATGAAAAGATAAAATTTTCAGTGGCGAGCTTTCCCACACCAAACATAAAAAAAAAAAAATTCGTATCAATATACAATATATCCGTACATTCACTGTTATTGAAATAGATATTGACCATTTGTATTAAATGGTGAAGAATTAATCGTTTTTAACCAAATTATGTTGTATGAATTATTAAAAATTTTAATGGATATCTATTCTTATTTGTAGTCAGATTTTTATTTAAATTTCATGATTTTGAGAAGTTTGCGTAGATTTTAAAATAAATCAGCAAACTCTTTTCAAGTATATATATTTTTTAAAACTAATTTGAAATCGATTATTTTTTGAAAAAATATTAATATAATTTATAAGTGATCAAAAATACTTCTCTCGCAAATTACGGATAGAATAAAATAAAAGCTTAATCCTTTATTTTAATGCAGATATAATTTATTTCAATAAAATTTTAATTTGAAATTTAATTACCAAGATATTTAATATCGAAGCTTAAGAAGTTGTGAAAAAGTGGCATCTAATTAAATGTTTGCCAAAGAAAAGTCGACTCCAACGAGTTACTGAACGAATACACCTATACAAAGTTTGGTAACCTATTTAGTAATCACTCCATGTTAATTAAATATGCAAACAAAAAATCTTTGAAAGAAAAGAAGATCATTAGAAGATCATTAAATGAGCAAAAAAGAATATCACATTACTTATCACATATAATATTTATTATTATTTTATCAAAGGTTGTTAACGAAATATTTCTATTTTGAACTACATAGAGTCTTTATCAGTAAAAAAATAAATATAACTAATGTAATAAATAAAAATAAATAACAATGAAATTGAAATAGTTCTAACCGGATAAAAGAATAAAATATTAAAAAATAATATAAAGAGATTAAAACGAGTTACAATAAATTGAGTATAGGGCCACGTTAAAGTTGAAAGAAATAAATAAGAAAATTATCTGTAAAATTAGAATGTAATAAATAAAAATGTTTAATATATTTTTAAAGTAATATAAAAAAAGATAAGAAAAGAAAATGGATAATGTGTGTAGTCAATAGGTAAAAAAAAAGTCCTACTTGCTTGTTTTTGTCCCACGACCTTTCCACTTTGCTTTGCAAATACAAGCCTGATCTTAGTTTAAAATTTCCGAAACTAACGAAATTTTGTGTGTTAAAGTGTCAATTCTAATTTCTTTTATCCATAAATCTGTGACCGACTGCGACGACAGCTATTCATCAATATACATGCGCAACAAACTTACGTACACTTCATACTAATGAATGCTCTTGAATAAATCGATAAGTGCGAGACATCGTTCTTCGAGAAGATTCGCTTCGGTAGAGTTACCGCTAGAAATTCCGGGCATGGGCGTAACATTGAATATGCATTAGCGTCACTACGTCGTCGGGTGCAACGTCGAAGGAACGAAGGGTTGGCAGTGACTCACATTGTGACTGGAATAAACAAACTATCCTTTATAAGTCTCTTTCCGCTGACGACCGTCGACGACGACTAGTGTTTCAACGACAAGGACGAAGATCCTTGATCGAATTATCGTAATCACGTGTTTCCTTGAGCGAGACGACTCTTTCCTCCAATTTTATTTGTGCACGTTTCCAACAAACGAGGTCGGTTTTTTCGTGGGGCAACTACCCGTGTCGCTCCTTATTAAAGCATCCTTTATTAAGGTCTTATCAATGAAAGGGGAGAGGAGGAAAGGGAGAGAGCACGTTGTTTATTTGATACGAAAAGAAATCGGAGAATATGAGTCTTTTTCATAGCTCTTTTGTTCTCTATTCAGTTAGTCAGTAGATTATTTAAAGGAAAGATAATTTTTTTAAATGACAAAATTACCCTGCCATTCAAACCGCCGTGGGCGTTTACTCGTGGCGCCGGTCGTTAATTTGTCTCGGGGCAATCCATAACTGGGATCATGTCGTTGAAGGGAGTCGCCGGCTGGTCAAGGGGGTATAAAGGAGCTAAGCCGTGGCGTATCGGCTCACACGTGGACGTGCGTGATAACGAAGCTTACCATCGCGATCATCGTGTCTACGTGTGCGACGTACATGTGCACAGCGTGATGCACGTGGTGGATGGGTGGTTGGATGGTTCTGGGGCGGAGCTTAAAGTTTGATATTACCTTGGCAAGTGTCCACGGCAATCTTATAACTCAAGTGTTCACTAGCTATTATGCGTACGGCGTATTCCCGCGCACGTGGAAACGATGGAGCACGCATAACATGCAACGTCGATTCGCGACTCTCCAACGACGTCGACATGATTCGAGATCCTCCTTCTCTTTTATCTTTCCTTCAAAATGTAAGCGAAACATTTACAGATCGCGACGTAGAGTTGCCACAATATTTTTGACAGTCGAATGTACGTACGTTCGAAGCCGTCCGCTGAAAGTTAAATTCAAACTTTAATTAATATGCCACATATCGCGGGCTCGTTTGAAATCGCGTGGTTCGATGTTGCATGAATATGCATTATCTAATCGTTCATGTTTCCGCGTTCGGAGTGCGCCGTCACGATCGCGGCGAAAAATTTCTCGAAACGAACGAGCATTGTGCGCGTTCGCGATGTCATACGCGACGATTATTTGGCACGCGAGAACGCTACGGTACAGAAGGGAGAAATTATTTGTCGCGAACGTTATTGATGAAAATTACAGTTCGAGTTTATTCGTGTCCATTGTTTTGTAGGTTTAGAGAGAATAAGAGAAGAGAAAGAAAGTTCAATTTTTATGCCGAGCAAACCTATCTTGTTTGCTCGTATTTGATTTGAACGATCTCTCGATCGTTCTATCAATTCCACATTATCTCTTGCACTCGATGAAGAGTAAACGTACGACCTTACTATTATATCACGTCACGTTACGCTACATCATACGTTATACTATCGAGCAAACTTGTGTTTAATTAAAGATTCATTCGACTAATACAAAAAGGGAAAAATTAAGCTAATAATTTGAATCATTCAATAAATATTTAAACGAAAAGAATTAAGATCAATTATCGCGCGATATGCGACGTGCACAGTGCCATTTCACTTTTAGATAACTTGTACATTTTGCACATGGTACCGATTTTGTTGTTATCAAACGAATATTGGAATAAAGAGAGCAAAGTGAATTGAAAAAGGGAAATTAGTGAAGAGTTGCACCATCAACTTTTATTATTGTTAAATAACAACATTTTTATTAATATTATTATTTACGAATTTAATTGTATGTCATGTGATATTAATAGACTCGGAAATTAATAGTCTCGTATGATATTTCCTTGTTTGTATATAAGTTTAGTTATTTATATTGCAATATTTGCCTATCGTTAATCTGTACTGTATTGAGCAATTCCTTTACATGATTTCAAACATCACCTAAATCTTAATTTATGATAAACTTTTTGATCATCTTATTTCACTTGAAATATTTCAGATTTATTGACTGTGAAAATTCTCGCGAGTGCGAGAGAAAGGCTGGCAGAGAAGGACAATATGAAAATTTTTCTTTGCTGCGAAAATGAACGGCAGTAGGTAGTTGGAGATAATTGTCTCTCTCGTTTCTCGCCATGTATATATATATACGCAATGTATGTATGTGTGTATATGTGTATGTATATGTACGTACGTAACCATACGTGAGGAACGAGGAAAGAGATACGACGTGCACGGCTTGAAACGAGAAGTAGTATATCGCCAGGCTTGGTGCCAGAGACCCTTGTAAAGCTATCCTGTGGCCTCATTATAATAAACCGCGTTGGGGTGACATGACTTACGTTACAAACGGTTCATAGCATTAGATTGTCTTCGTATCCCTCTTTTCGCGTATTTTCCATTGGCGAGCGCGAGCCTGTCGAATCGGCAGGTTGAATTTATCGAGTTCTCGTTATTGAATTCTATATTTATACACATAGAAGAATAGCAACGACAAAATTGTTCGTGCGACATGCAGTTTTTCTTTCATATAAATTATGTGTGGTAACATGAGTTATATTTTTTCATTTTGAGGAACAAAAAGTGGGTACTTGGTACCAAAGCAAATTACACTTTGAGAATATTTTTTTCTTAAAGGTGTTAAAGTTATTGTACTTACAGTGAAATACTGTTCTATTTAAGTACGAAACTATGAGAACTTTTTTTGCTGTACGGGCAATAATAACAGTGACACTGTCAGCAGACGAACTTCGAGTATTACGCTACAGTAAAGTCCTGCTGTCCTTAATATTGTATTTGAATTAAAAAACTTGCGCTCCCATCTAACTGCAAAGGACTGAAAATAGTTAAAAAGTTACAAGGGACTTGTACAACTATGTTGAGCATTTTTCTAAGTAGGAAGATATCGAGCAATAATAGATGAGCTGAGTAACTTGGAGAGAAATAATATAATAATGCTAATCTGAGATATTAACTTGCTTAAGGTGACGAAAGAAGCGGTAGAAGGCAACAGACATGGTAGAAGAGGCAATCTCTGTCGGAACAATATTTAAACTTCATTATGAAGCCAGTAGCCCAAGCGTCCTGTTGCCTCTCGCTTTACTTTTTCTAACCACCTACCCGTTTCTCGTGCTACACCGTGCTATAGTTTCGTTTTTTTGCCTCGTAGTTTTACGAGATAAAACGCGAAAGCAATTTATTTCTGCAGAATCTATCATATTACCTATTAAATAGCGCGCTGTTTTTTTTAGTTTCCAACTAACTTTGCGACTAACTGTCGCTCGATAATTAATCGTTATGCACGCGATCGCGAAATATCGCAGTCGATAGCACGATTCGGATATAAACGAACAAATGAAATTCATATTTGACTTGCGATGTGAATTAAGCACGGATAAAACCTAAAGTTGGTACGCAAAGTTCCCGCATCCTATTCCTGAAATCCCATGTACGATCTAAAACTTCTTTGCTCAAATAGGAGTCTTAACGTTTTCAGTTGCCGCGTGTTTTATTGGAATATCTTCTTGCTTGCTCGCGGATTGCATGGTGGACGGGAAAGACGGAGGCATAAGGAAGTTGCCGAAGATAAGGCGAATTGAAACCTAAGGAGGTGTCGGCAGAAGAGGTTGAAGTGGTATCGGGGGTGTTGCTAGGTTACTACCTTGCTTCCGTTGATGAGAGCCGAAGGTAGTAGGCGGTCAGGTCAATGCGTACGTTCGATAGTACCAAGGCCCAACGTGCGGTATACCTCAAATGTTCTGCTTCTCTTCTTCGCTCCGACGATTTTAAAGATCTTAATTTCCTTCTTGTTCCTTCTCTCATATAGCTTTCATTTGCCGTCATCTACTTCGCTGGAAGACAATTTCAGTCTGCTACGTTTCTGATAGTATTTGATTTCGCGAATATCGCGTTAATAAAATAGTTAATGGTACACGTAATTATATAATTATGACAGGTTGTTGGACATTTTAACAAAGATATATCTTTATTTTTCAGAAACTCTACATAGAATGTCCAATAAAATTCTTAATATAACATTCTTAATATTTAAATTAAAAAAAAAAAACGATCTCTTTCGTTGTTTCAGGACAAATGTCGTAAGACGTATTTTCCAGTTTTCCACATTTTTTATATGTATGAAAGTTATTTTCATATGAAAGAAAGTTAAGTTAATTCTGACTTAATTTAATTCTGACGTTTTTAGAATAAAGTCTTTTTGAAATTCTCGCCGTGAATTGCTTCGTGCATCTAATAACATTAGCCCAGAATATTTTTCGTTAATAACATTAATAATTTTACACTTAATTTCTGTCACTTTTATATCTTGATATTAAAAAATTATATTCTAAAAGATCTCATGATTTTACCGGGGTAATTCATGTAAGAACACTCAATTGTGATACGAAAAGACGCGGACCCTGGACGGTAATATGCGTATATTGTTTACAAAATAAATCACGTAAGCTTCCATTAATGGCTGGTCAGCGCGCGGTCGTTGGTGTTAAACACAGTTATGGGTTTTAGTAAGGATAACCGGTACTAGACCTTCTATCACACAGCATCCCGTTAGATACACCCGCGATCCGTTACGTCGGTCCCTCTTGTTTCGACGTTGCGGTTGCATTAAAACAACCTGTTACCTGGGAGCAAGTTGTTGGATGTGAATTTCTGGTAACGATTTACCGGATAACGATGAAAATTAACCGACATCGCGTCGTTGTGTACGGTACGGTACTCTATCGTTCGCGCGAGACACACTTTAATTACGGTACACGTCCATATATCGACAAATTTGTTTTCGTAATGAGAACACGTCGAGCTCCACTGAGCTTTCGACGTGACTGTTGTGATAAGAGCGCGTTCTCGTGGCTAAAATAATCGAGATGAAGAAAAGAGTCGCGATGATCTTTGGAATTCAGTCCGACCGCTGCCGCGGAATGAACTTTCCTTTTAACGACAGCGTTTTTCAGTGAAAAGAAGCGGAAGAAGTGAGTTCCACCGCCAAATGTAAGGAGGTCATTTCAGATCGGTCCGTATGTATCGGTTCAATTTTCATTTTCACCTGGCACCTTCCAATTTTCTTCGGCACTCTTCTCTTTCCATTCGAGTGGGTACATACTCGAGTTAACGATTTCATCTGGCGCAGCGGTGACGTTGTACTTCGTTCAGCGAAGGCTTCAAGGGTTGAAGAAGGCTGCCCAGAAACGTCGTGAAACGGCGCGAGTATTTCAGCACTCTCGAGGACGTCGGCCGCAGTTCCGGAGTGAGACTTGGAAAATTAATTAATTTGTTCATTAGAAGAATCAATATTGTTATAGTCTCGAGAATCGCGCGGCGACCGCACGGCAGCCACTTCCCTACTTGTCTTATCGGTCGTCCTTTGGCCGGCGGCGATTTCGACCGGGAAATGCCAAGTCTTGCACGAGGGGCCACGTATAAACTGATGAACGTTCAACATCGCGATATTCCATCTTTCAGTCTTGCCTTGCCGATGTTACATTATTCCGACCGCGAATATAAGCAGATTCGGTCGTGCCGTGGCAAAGGAAATCCACATTACGCCCTGATCGCTCGTTGAGACATTGTGACTTGGAGGATAGATTTTCTTGGCTCTTGGATATTGAAAATGCTGATCCTTGTCTGTGAATGTGAAAATATTGTTTCTTGTCGTGTGTAACTTTTGATCCTTTTTGTCTGGGACTGAGACGACAAATGGAATTTGCTCTTTATATTTTCAGATGTTAAATTGCGCTAAAATAAGTTTTACACGAAGTAATGGCGAGGACTAGTGTTTGTTTTTGAAAGAATAAAATTTATTTCATTATTCGTATTAGTTTATTGTTAAGAATCGCTTTAGAATCGTGTCTGATGCACTCAAAAATTAATAATTTTAAAGTTATCTTTGAAAAATAACTTCCGAATATTACAATACATATTTAATTGCTACACATAAATAATTAATTAAAATATATTCCGAATACTGTTGTGTATAAATGGTATATTCGGAGTTTGATTTCATATATTAATAAAATTTCGATACAAGAGCTAGCGTTTAATTACGGAAAAAGATACTTACAGTTTAGTTTTTGGTTTATCTTCAGTTTTCTGTCAGGAGTTTTCTGATCAGTTAGTGGGTCGACATTATCGTTAGACGAAACGTACCATGGAAGGGCGATAAGATTCGTGATGTAAGAGGGGAAGATGAGAGAATCCAGGAAAAGGGACGCCTGGAAAGCCTACAGCAATCATCATAAGGGGATTCGGTGTCCCTTTTCGGCTTTTTCGTCATTGCGGTCCGTCCCAATCGTGTTTCTTCAAATATTCGCTCATCTCCGTCGCTCACCGTCCATCCACTCCTTTATTTCCCAATGTCACGAGAATGGATGGTGCAAAAGTCGGCTTAATGGCTTCGCAGAGGATGCGACAGTTGGCTGAAAAAACAATTCCAGTTGCCAAATTTGTACGTGGTCGTGAAATCGGTCAGCGATTCTTCTCCAATTTACTTTTCCGCCTCCAATTTACTCTTTTCTTTCTTCTTATACTGAACTTTTTGCCACACTGGTCACGCCTCTTTTTTAGTCTACGAAACGTAATATTCTTCAAGTTTCAAATATGTAGAAAAGCACATATATATCCATTTAGCGTAACGATGAAATTTTGAAGTGTCTGCCTCATATCGCGTAGCGTGGTGCAATTCAATTTTTATTTTTTTTCCATATCTTTGTGTGAATGTTTTTATGTATTGTGTGTAATTTTATCTCTGTTTATGATTAATATGATGTTATCCGCATAGTTTGCAAGCTGGTGGAAAATATTTTACATTTTCACGAGAAAGTAGATTTATAATATATTTTCTTACGTCATACTTATTTACATTGAGTAATAATCTAGGAACGGACGCACACGATGTCAATAAAATAACAAGGGACAATCCGAAAGACAAGGTACAGCCAATCGTTTCCAGGCGCTCGGTCATCGTAGTTTACTCTTTTCTCAGCTCGGCAAGAGCGCGATCGGAGATGACACTGAATTTTCCAGAACAAGTTTTTGCCGAGAATCCGAGTTATACATTCCGGCTAAGGTACGGAATAAGAGGAAACGGTAAAGTCTTTCTATTGAAGGAGGAGATAGAAGGGGGATAGCGAATAAGTCTCGTCAGATAGTCGAGAACGGAAGAGAGTGCTGGCGACGGGCAGCAAGCACAGCGGGGTTCACCGTCGCTGCCGCCGCCGTGAACTTTTGCAGATATTGAATATCTCGGACCATCAATCACGCCAGCGCGGCAATATCCGAAAGTATTGGTCTTACATTTGTTTCTATATCGGGCACCGATTTATGAGCCGGCCACGTCTCTCTGACGGGTCTGATGGCGATCATTGCTTGATCTCCTAGTCGATTGGCACTTGGCGATTTACATCATATTTTACTCCGTATGATTGAGTAGTTATAAGATTTTACATGATAATTAAAAGTACAATTTTTCATAGGATGGCTGTACTTTTATCCTGAAATGTATTGTATATTTTGAATGAAAGAATAATTGCAGTAAGAAAAATATATTAGAATGTCCCTTTAAGTCTCATATATATTTACATTAAAAAAAAATTGCTAAGTGCTATTGCTAATTATGCTACAGCGATTGTTTAATTTATATTTTGATGATAATACAAATTTATTAGCGAGTTGCAGAAAACAAAATCTTTTGTTTTATTACTTCAGAAATTTCTTTTCTCTTGTTTTAAATATCCTTACATAAATATATCCTAAAGTAATTGGTTCTGTATTTTACGTTTACAAAAAAAAGGTATTGTAGTATTTGAAATTAAAATATCTCAGACAAAATGTCAAGATTTTCTAGGAAGAATTTCAAGATTTTTATCGTATACAACCATTTAATTTTTCATTTACGAATCTTGTAGCGGTCAGCGCGCGACTTGGCAATATCTTCTTGGCTCGTACGCCAACACATGTGTAGCTGGCAGCGTGTCGCGCAAGGATTGTTCCTCTTTATTAAGCTGCTACCAAAATCTATTTTCTGTCTTCTTTTCTCCTATTTCGCGGTTAATACCAGATGACAGGTCCCAACCGAGCGCGAAAGTGCACTATCTACTTACGTATGTATGTTATGTACATTGTTCCCATGTATCATCTCGACGTATCATCTACACGGCGAACGTGTTGTTACCACATGTGTTCTATGCCCCATGCATACACGTGTCGCGTTATTTTCCATTCCGCGCATCATGTCCTTCTTCAGATCGCGCTTTTTCCTGACGCTTTTTTCCATGCGCTTTTCCAGGACACATAGATTGCAGATCCTGTTTTACTCGCTTTCGCACACACGTTCACCGCGTGTGCATTGCCGAAATATATCTGTATATGCAAACGTACTTGCATGTGTACAACGGCACGAGAGGACAAAGCGTATACGAGAAACGACCGCACTTTCGCTGTTTTTATTTGTTGACCCAACGTACATTACAATGCTGCATTGAAATTCTCACAATTTGCCTGCCAGCGAGCTAGTTGATCATCAAGCTCTCTTTCACTTTTGGTTTTCTCGCGACTATTTTCTCATTTTTGCTCCATTTCCTTTTCACTTCGGTTTCTTTGAATCCTTTCTAGGCACAGTTTCATAATTATATTTTTCGTTCGTATTACTCTTTCAAATTTGTCATTACTTTTGCATTGATTAACGCTACATTCGGTTGCAGCTCTATCTTTCGCCCTTTCATGTCTTCGTTGGTGTCTTCTAACTTTTGGTTTCTCATTTCCATCTCCCTGCTCTCTTAATTTTCATTTCATGTGGTTTACATTTCTGGATTCAGATAAAATTCACTTCTAAAGTTGCCGTTTTCATCTTCTAGAGCGATAGCATTTGCGTCTATAACTGACAGAATTCAACACATTCTAAGAAACTATCTCGCAGATAGCGGCTTCGAAGACGCGAAATGTCAAAGACAGAAGCAAAGAAATGAAATAGCGTACTGCTGCAGAAACTATATGCAATAGCGTCAGGAAAAAGCACGAAGCATTCAAAAAGGTTGTATGATGAAAATACTCAGTGATGAAGTAACATAAAGCATTTTGTTCGAGAAAACTCTATTGTTTTCGAATATATATAGATATTGATAAATATACATGGTTATAATAGTAGTAGTTTTATATATATATATACATATATATAGGACTGCTATTTTAGAGCAAATATTTTTGTACCCGAATGATATCTACTGTAAATATGGTGTTCCATTTCTAATATCTTATTTAAACAGGAAAAATGTAACAAGTATAATTTTGAATTCAACTCTTGAATTCAACTTTTGACTCAAAAATTGAGATCCGCTATCGAATGAAGATTTACATAACATATGTATAACATTTGACTGATAGAGAGAGAGTGGATTTTTAAAAATCCATTACACAATTTCTTTTAAATCTACTATACTTTTTTAAATTCATTATACAGTATATTGTCGACTTGCAATAGACATATCTATGCGAGTATGCTACAAGAGGAGATTAGTATACGGTATAAAGAAGATCTATTAGCTGCTTTAAGATCGCGTGATTTACAAATTATAATTCTTTTAGCTTAAAATTCACATGGTATACCAATATAGCCGATTCTTCGTTAATAACTATGATAATTAAATGGTAGGGCATTCCTCCCCCATGCAACCTAGTTTCGTCGAGCTCCGATTTCAACAGGCGCGTGATTGCGACTGTATCGTTTTCGTGAGGTTCCTTTTCGTTCTTCAAGAAGACCTTCTGCTGTGGTATCACTCCATTTCCGACGACACAATACGCCAAAGTGCTTCACGTGTTGAAACACTGGAACTCGATAGCGAGTCAGATCTCTCAAGATGTGTTGTACCTTGGCACTTTGCTATTAGTTTTTTTCGTCTCATCGTGTTATATATAGCGTGTGCTATATATGCGCGTGTGGGTGTGTACGCCTAGCTGTTTCTTTGTCAGGTTACATTGATCTTTATACCCTTCCCAAAGGGCAAGCAACTCTCGGCTATCCCTGAGCTAGCGCAGAGCTTGCGGCAGTGGTGGAAAAATGTGCGACATAGAGAAAGGCACTGGGCGTTCCAAGTTTTTTTTATTAGATTCTAGATGTCTATTCACTGAAAATGGGCCGAAATCTCCGCCTCGTGCTTTCTTTTTCGCGACGATTTTTCTTCACCTTTTTCTTCCAACGCAACGCGTTGTCAACGCGGCGCGCTCACGTTTAAGTAGAAATGCAAAGGTGAGACAATGGTACGTGGAACACGAAACGCTAAGCATAATAAAGGATGAAGGTGAGATTCTCGCGGCTGTTTGCCCCGCGGAAGTTAAGCGAATAGTCGCGCATTTTTCCATCGTCATCGTGCTGTCGCCATCCTGTATCACTTTTTGATACGATGTTTCTCCTTTCTTCGATACAATGTTTCGCTCATGGAGCGCATTTGCGCAAGGTGACGCGACAAAATTCGTCGGGCTACATTCCAATACCTGATGAGAGTAGATGGAGTAACATCTGGCAGCGGGAATATTGCTAGAAATAAATCGGATGTCCTATAGAGTAGCTTGCATTGATAACTGATGCAAAAGCTAAAGCAGCTAACAGCTAAAGAAGCTTATTCGAGCTTCGCGAAAGATTCATCTTTCTACGAAGGAATTTTTGAAGTTTAATTCACAATCAGCTACGCGATTGTGAGTTGAATCTTTTTTTGTAGAAGAAAAGTCGAATGTATGTCGCTAGAAGAATAAAGTCCGGTTACTTGCATACATTTTCCTCGCGACATCTTGTATAGCTTCTAAAAAAGACGAACGCTCCAAAAATAATGTGATACATTCTCTACGCTTGGCTTCTTTCCGTTATATGTCACGAACAAGGGAGGACAGGAAATGTTTTTCTTTGGTATTGGCGTGTGCAAGGGAGGACCTTCGTCTGTCACCGGCGACACACGTGCGCTTTCTTCTTCTTTGTCGATATTTATTTTACCGTGGTCTCGCGTTTCTCGAGCGAGTACGGTAAGAAGAGGTTCTTCCCCTCCCTCCTCCTGTGGTTTCGCACAATTCTCCGTGCGGCGCACGGCGGAAGTGTCGTGGAAGATTTAGGATAACTTTAAAGCCATTTCATCCTAGGGATCGGGAAAGTGCCATTTCTATGCTAACAAGAGCCCTTTCAATTACTTTACTCGGTACGCGACCTTTATCAAATCATCCCTGTTGGCCTTTCCAACTCCTTCTTTCTCTTGGCTTGATTTCTCTATTTTGCATAATCGAAAACAGTCTCTTCGCATATTATGTGAGTTTATCGTTATGAACGAATTCCTTTTACTGAAAGTTTTAAGAAGTTTTAAGTTTTCGTTATTTATATAAACACTTTATTGAATTAAGAAAATAAATATTTTTCTAACCGTAAAATTTTCTTCCGCGCTTTAAGCAGTTTTTATCTCTTGAAGTTTAATTAAATAATTTTAGCACTTAAAAGCAACCCATCCCGTCCCTCTTAAACTTTCACTGTTTATATCCTGTCGAAAAGATAATCGCAATTTTGCATTTGTCACTGAAACGCATCCCATGAGATGCGCAGAATTAAAATTTCTTTTATAATAATTTGTGAACGCGACACAAGTCGTTACTTTCATCGACGGTTGCACTCGTCGTACACTCGTATGGGCGTGCTCATTCTTTCCGTAGCCTATATAAGGCCTATATAAAGTCATAACGTCATGGCAATACCGTGGGGGTCCTGAAATTTACGATACTTTTATGGGGATTTTTATCGTTGTGTAAACTATGCGATATCCCCCTATATCCGTTTCCGCTCTTACGGATGGCCGCGACCTTTATCCCCCTCCCCTCGTAGAACCGAGTTGGCTCTTTCGAGAAGATGAATTTTGATAAATCGTTCGGTCGTCGCGTAGTCGTTAAATAACGTTTACTTTGCGCCGTGTTACGCGTCCGCCGTGCGCTGAATTTACTACGCCCGCGTAAACATACGTGCCGCACGGTTCTATACACGTATGTCGTTTTACGCTCGCTCGTATGTCGCCAGTTTATCTGCTTTTCTTACGGCTAAGGTGGAAAAAGAAGAACTTCCGCCCTACGTTGGAAATCAAGTTGTGCGATGTGGCTCGATACGACACGATAGAATCCCGACACGTAGCGGACTTGTGTGACTGTTTTTACACACATTTTCATTCTCGCGCCGTCACGTCGTAAATTCTCCCGGTCTCAATCCAGAATACCAGCGATCGCGAGATAGAAACAACACGTATGTATCACGCGTTTGACTCTTCATTGTCACTTAATAATATAATTAGTAGCATGAGAATAATATATACGATTTTATTATCTGTATTTTTGTTCAATTTAATTTTTAAGCTATTGAACAATTGAACAGTTAGATTTTTATAATTTTCTATATTATTTAAAAATTGTTACATCGCCATCATTTTAGAAAATTTTTTACATTGACAAATTGAAAATAAAAATTCTTATAGAAATCTGTTTATTTCAAATTTAACATTGAGTACCGATGCGTTAAGTATATTATCTAGAAATTAGAAACGATCTTTACAATAGATCAAGTGATGTATACTCCAATTGGGGAACCGAACTGAGTTTAAAATTAAATTCGCTTCTAAAATAAATGGTTCGATAAATGCTTATAAAAAGAGAAATTTATTTTAATTGGATCTGACAAACGGACCCGCGACTTTATCGTCACGACTTTAGGCATCGTTAAATTGTCTGTGGAATTGCTGGATCGACCGGAGAACAGTGTCTTCGCAGGGGTGGCTTCGGATTCAGTGGAAATGAAGTTCGGATGCAACGAATGTCGCACCGATAACTGGCGGCCGCTGTCGCGAGTTTCCCCGAGATGGGTGGAGGGATGGGCTATACTCGGCAGCCGGGAAGGAATAGGCGAGGAGGGTGAAAGTTACCCTCTGAAACTCTACCACTTCTGCGGCTAACAGTTTCCCCGAACTTTGACAATCTATATCGCTTACAGTCCGTGTCTCGACACCTGGCTACCTCGGCAGAAAACTTAAGGGACTTGGCGGCACTGCAGCGTCTTCGATTTTTTTCTCTAGATGCTCTTCGAAGAAATCGCGTTATTATCACAACCTGTCGCGCCTTGTACACTGGCGCTTAACACGAGCGTAGTATCGTCTTCTTTTTATTCATTGTTTTGGGCAGAAAAGTAATGTAAGTCGCGTTTCTAATAATTATTAATGGCGCTTTTTCACTGTTTTCTTCTTTTTATATTTTTTATAACTAAAGGAACTAAAGGAACAAAATTTAAAATATCAACAATCAAACGCGTTTAGCGCTTGATTGTTCATTAAAAAAAAAACCAGTCTCCAATCGAATTAGCGCCAGAGAGAAAAAGATTCTCGATTCTGCCGTATTGTTTGAATGAGGAAAATCGTTGTTTCTTGAACAGCCATCCGCGACGTGTCCGTTTTCACAAACTGAGCTGTATGTAAACGTTTATACCTTTTCCGAGATCGAGGAACATTCCTTTTCCGAGTTTTCACCTCGACGCCTGCGGAAAAAGGACATTACTGTTGTTACGTTTGGCATGCCGCTCGACACATCAGCGAAGTGTATTAATGTCCTTAGGACGGAGCACTTGAACGCTCGCGATTTTTCCTTTCCGCAGCACTGTGGAAAATCCCGTTCCTATTACATTTCGATGCACGCTCGATTCAATGCATTGCGACGGCAAGTGCCGTTAATATCCTTACTTTTGTATATTGAATCGACAAAGCGCTATTCGCTCGATTTTTCTCTCAAATATAACCGTCGTTTGTATCGTATCTCGCGATAAGAAAGTTCTCGGTGAGCATATTCTTTGTGTAACGTTTTAACCCCGGGGTGCGATAACCTTACAGCTGTGACGTATCCATAATACGTTTAAAGATTTTGCGTCAGCTTGGACCAAAAATCTGATTTTCCGGATTACCTTTTTCGGAGACAGAGAAATTACTTATCTTTTAAAAATATAAGTTGAATTTTTCTATACATTTATCACATATCCAGAAAAATATCAAATATTCTTATTTCTATATAAATTCTTTAAAAATCATTTTGTTATTCGCAAATGTGAGCGATAATAGTCACCGAAATAAATGTGGCAATCGATTTTATTGGTAATTGAATAAACTAAACGGCGGTAATGGTGGTAACAACGTAACGCAAGAATACTACGCTATAAAGCAATATTTATCTTTAATTTTCTAGCTAACTGTTAGGAAACTACTGGAACTTGTGAAAAGTAAACATTGGCATTTACAACCAGACATAAACTATTAATTTTCTATTAAGTAGCCATTATTAAATTTTCAATATTTACAATAATTTATTGTTTATTGCGTGCTTGTAATGAAAAACATATTGCATGGAAATATTAAATAAAATTTAATCTAATTTTCAAGGGAGGAAAGGAAAATAAATTTTAAGCGGAATACGTTTATACGGTTTTTCAAAGCTTAAACATTTTGTGTGCAAATAACTTTTTTTTGTAATTTGAATGTATCCTTTAACGTTCAAGTATACTCTTCTGTCTCTATGTTATATCTATTTTCATATTTTTATTTTCATATTTTAAAATTTCAAAATGTATATAATATATATGTATTCTCTAATTTTTATACATTTTATATATTGTGGCATCTTATATTGATTTATACGAATAAGTTTAATTTGATTAAAAAAATAGAGATAAAACTGATTCTTTTTAAAATATATTTAAATTAAATTATTTTTCGACAATGATTTTACTTATTATTCTTAAGTTAATGTGTGCTTCTGAAATAAATGATTTATTTTATAATAAAGTCGAATACACAGGAAAGGATTGTTTTATTGGCGATATACACGAGAAAGGTGAATGTTATGGCTTGATATTTGTAAAAATTCGAAAAATTTTAATATCTTTTTTTTGCTGAATTAAATTAAATGAATTAAAGTAGTTCATAATTGTAACTTTAAAGAATCCATATTCTAAGGGAAGAAAAGTAAGGCTGTGAGATAAATGTGACTTGGAGATTTCCTATAAGTCTCTAGTTACAGAATAATTAGCTTTATATAGTGTAAAAAGCATAATATAGTTAAAACATTGTTGACAATAGCGTGTATGGATATTATCGTAGCAAGGATATTGTCTATTGCCAATCGTGATACAATCACGTATACGATGAATTGCTGGAATTGGCCAATCTTATTTCTATCCGTAGGACGTTTCTCCATTGGAAGCGTTAGGTAATGCAGGTCGCGTATATACTATCATTGAGGTGGATGGCAGAGCGGGCCAGAAATAGGGGACCATTCTGGAATCATGCTAGATATCGCCGTCCAATCGTATTCTCCACGCTCGCTTATCCTATTCCGTTTTGTCCCGTCCTAACCGATCCTACGGCCTCCGTTGCTATCCGGCATTCATCGAGCGCGTGTAATATCCGCGGGCAATGGTGCAGTCTCTCGGTGCAGATATTTGAGTTTGAATACGCGATTTCTGCTTTAAAAGTACCGCCAAAGAATTGGCTTGAACGTTAAAGAATTTGTTCTGCAAACGTGTTATGATGTTTTAAAACGCGTTTTAAAAAGATACAACACGTATATAGATTTGCGAAGCTGCTCAAATATATTACACGTGCCACAGCCGCAACAAGTTCATTCTGTGAGATATTTTTAGTATATTATGAATCAACGTCTCGAATTTTTATTCACCTTTATTTGTCTCTTTGAATTTTCGAATCTTCCATTGACTCAATGAGCTTCTCAATAAATCGTTTTCAGCTGCTCAAAATTGAGCTAATTAGCTTCTAGAAAGGTCACACGTGCGAAGTAGAACTTGAACCTAGATCGTCGTATTCGAGAATTACTGCTTGGAAATTGGCGCAATACTCGCGAACTCGGTGAAACAATATTTAATGAATGTCACAGCCAACGTGTCTCGAGCAAGAATTTGCAATCTCTGGATTTAATTCCGACAAACGCTTTGAACGTGGGACGGTAATATACGGCCGTATATGCTGCGCGAATACTTACTTCCGTTCAGGTTTATTTGGCACGAGGCCCGTGTTCGATTCGGGCGGGTTCTGTTCACGATCGGTCGCGACAGTATTTTTGGACGATGGCGATTGCCTGCGCTGTACGAGTACATCTTCCATTCGATTCGGCTCTTCCTGGATATGTCCTGCGTATTATTTGCTTATTTCGTTCTCCGCACACGTCGAGACCGCCCGAGGCATTTCCGCCATGTGTGTCTCCTGCTTCTCGGCGCGGAGTATCGACGGGGATGTCGATGCAATCCGGTACGTATTTATGAACAGATAGGGAAGAAAAGCAGGAGAAACGCTACTTTCCGCACTTTGTTTTTCGCCGCTCCCTGTACGTACACTGGTTTACCTCCGATTCCACATTTGCTAACACCGGAGTGCTAGCAAAGCTAACTAAGTCGAATCGGTGTGTACGTATGTGTGCATAAACACGGCGGAGGAATGCGCAAAAGAGTGGAAAAGTTAGGAAAACGATGTCCACAGTGCTTTTTACATCGCTATCAAAATTGTACATTTCGCAAGATAACGGAACAAATTCATGAAGATGAAGAATTGAATCTGTTTGGATGTTCCAAGCTGACTTACGTTCTCACCGCATTTTTTTCTCTGCTTCAACCTGATTACGGCTCATTTCTGAAGAGCCGATTCGCATCGCGTAAACTGACAATTGTAACGAAAGCAGAAAATACAAGACAAGTCTGTTTTTATCACAAGATAGAGAATTTGTGGAGAATCTACCGCTGTCGGCCGAGATTTAATCGCCTTTCTCCGAATCCTTACAGAAAAAGGGAGAGAATCACAGGATAAAAAGTACCTTGTAGAGGGAAAGGATAGGGGATGGGAGGTACAAATACGCGAAATGCCCCGGTGGAATGGTAGGAATCGAAGAGAAATCCAATAATGCAATGTAGCGTATTCTTAGCGAATTTACGTACACGTCTGCGCGCACGTTTACGCTCGCGCGCGAGGTGCGCGGACACGGTTTTGTCGGTGTTGGGCGTGTAATTTTCCTCCGATGCTCTGGGAACGAACTAATTTATTTCGCCGATGTCCTTTTATATACGGCGCGCACACGCTTTTTTCCCATTAACTCAGCTTATTGCATGCAAAACGCACGTTTGATGTCGCCGAGTTTCACGAATCAACGATCAACACACGTCCGCTGTGTACGCGTGTGTGCGGTTCCGTACGACGAGACGACGTCTTTTATACATCCCCGCAGCCAATTCATCCCCGATTCATCGTGGATCTTTCGCCCCACGGGCAAACAAATTTTCATAAGGTACCAATCATCGGTTAGTTTGTCCCACTCTCGCGTTTCTCTGCCGCGCTGTCGCATCGTCGGGGCATCGACGAAGGGGATGGGAGAAGGAAGAGGGACGAGAGAGAAAGAGGGATGAAGAGGTAGAGTTATCCGATAAACCTCGTGCAATAACACGAAGGCAGCGACGGCGAGCCGATATCTATGGATTACGGGTATATACTTTGCGTTACTACGTGCGCCTGTTCGTCGCGTCTCGATGTGCGCACGTGCGCGAGATTCGCGCACACGGAACCCCATGGCGTTCTCCACCGTTCTCTCTTCCCACTATCCCCTTCCGATCCTATCCTGGTAAAAGAACGTATATCCCGAGAAGTTATGAGGCGACGGCCATCTTTAGATATCCTTCCTTCCTCACCCATCGCCCTTCCTTCCTTCCTTCCCTCTTCCGTTCTTGCCGTCACCTCGACGAGGGCCCCGGGCTACCAGCGAGGAAACGAGGTCGTACCGCCGAGTCCTTCCGCCATAACATTTTCTATCGTTGAGAGCCATACATCATCACCGTGTTCGACGAGAAACGGGCGCTTCTAAGTGCCTCAAATCGACCTTCGTGCCGAAATCCTTTTATTCCAGACTCGACCGAGTTTTATCACGGCTCTCCACTTTGCGCTTGTCTCCGATCTTGTTTGGTCGTACCTTTGGTATACTATTTGGTTAACATCTTTGCGATATTATTTCTCTTTCTTAAATTTGATATCATAACTGAATTTGTAGGAGTCGTATAGATTTTGAATATATAACCTGCTACTTTAGCTTTATACTAGAACGCAATAATAAAACTTTAAATAATAAATTTTTTTAAACAATTTTGATATCATTCAACTGTTTTTCTATACATGTTAAGTCGAATCAAATAAATTTTCAGGTTGTTCATACGAAGTATGATGTTTATTATATACTTTAATTTACACGTTAAAAGTCTGAATTTCTAAACACAATTTCACCGCCAAAATGCAACAACCTTTTAGCAAAAACAATTTTAGTTTACATTGTTTCGAAGTTGGCAAGGACAATTTTCGTTTTTCTTCCGAATTTTTATCACATTACGTTATTTAACATTTTAATGTAATTGCTTGATGTTGATGAAATATAATTTGCGTAGATTTATCCTGAGAAGAGAATGTTTATTCTTAAGAAATTAATTTTATTTACGAAGTAATTTTGATTTGTTAGTAGTGCATGGAATATTCAATAACATTATATTTTACTAAAAATAGAGTAAATTAAAGTAAAAAAAAGATAAATTAAACCCGTTTGGCATTACAATATTTTGCGAGAAGAAATTATAGATTATATTGTTGGAAATTACTAGAGCGAATCGAAGAGAGATGATAGTCGGAGGATTTTGATTAGAGGGATTCGTTCAATACATTATTTAGTACATTGTACATTTTAGTGGATGATTAGTACGCAATGCTAATTATATTACGAGCTATAATTTAATTGCTGTAATTTTATCGCGCGACTAATTGAATGGCTCATTGGTTTAAAATTTCGGACAATTGTAGATACAGAGAAATGTACAATTAGACCGTGTTATAGAAGACGCGAGTCGAGTTGTGTCGTTGAGAACGAGGCAGCAATCTCGGCTTTGTACATTTT
Source organism: Crematogaster levior (assembly GCA_901521435.1). Taxonomy (NCBI): domain Eukaryota; kingdom Metazoa; phylum Arthropoda; class Insecta; order Hymenoptera; family Formicidae; genus Crematogaster; species Crematogaster levior. The sequence goes on from CABEGB010000725.1 coordinate 85,563, forward strand.
CATGAGGAGAAGCAACAGTGATGATAACAGCAGGGATGTTGGATAAGGATACGCTTTTGGGAACAGGATTAACCTTCTCGCATCTGGAGGTAATACCTGCCTATTACTTCCTCTTCTCGCAACAGCGACGACGACGAGATTTGCGCGGCCAGGTCGACTCGCGGGAGAAAGGAACGGCTGAGCGGGCTAAAGGACGACAAAATTGAATTCTGCTGCTGCGTCTTGAGGAAAGTGCGGACGTAAGGAGAACGTGCCACTCTCACGAGTAATTGACGCTGATTAAAATTCCATGGAGAAGAGCCTTCCGCCCATGCGCGCTTACCCGCCCCCTTTCTCCATAACGTACGTGTTGAGCCGGAAAAGCCGACGCCCGTCCACTCTTCGAAACACAATTACGCTCCCACCCCTCCTCCCTCTTTCGACCTCCACGAAATCTTCGTTCGTTTTTTGCCGTGCCGTACATTGTACTTTGCCACGACGTGTTACTGCGTCTTGGGGGATTCATTAGTAGGGATTTATGGGAAGAGTCATTTCCCATTTATACTGTGATTTCATTGTTGCGCCTTCCCCAATGTTATCGATTTCTCCCACTGCCGATGTTGATTTTAATGAGCGATAATGGTACTTGAGAATGTCTTTGGGATATTAAGAAATATTCAGATTTTCAGACGCGATAAATATCGAAAGATATATATATATATATATATATATATATATATATATATATAGTATATATACACACACATATATATATATGTGTGTGTGTGTAAGAAATGAACGTCAGAAGATTCATGTATATATTTTACTTACATATTTGTTGTAAACTATCAAAGATAATATTAATATATTTGTTAAATCTGAGTGGATGGTATGCTGTCCTGGTCTTGTGATTAATTACCGGTATTGTTTAGCTCTATCGATTTGACATTGTTAAATCTGCATTCAAGCACCGTCCGTAGAGAACACGTGACATTACATAATCGTCAGATCATGTATTCTCCAATTAATGGTATTTTGTTAGATATGTCCAGTGTTTATCTTGAGCTATCCCGTGCTATATGTACGTATTAATTAACAATGATTGTGCTGCCTAATAGATAGATTCATGCATAACTCATATACTTTCCATTATTAGTATAGAATTACTGAAATACACGCACACATTCGAAACAATATCGTTAAAACAATTATTAACATACAAGTAAATAAATGTGCGAGCGCACGCACACACACAACACACACGCGCGTGCACATCAAATTATTTTTTCTCGTTGCATGGAATATTCTATAGAAAATTCGAAAAGTTGAAAAAAGAAAAACATTTAATGTTTGAGATTTCTTCCTCCGGCGTTTAAAAATTCTTGATTAATTTTGGAAGGAAGACCCGAAAGAGATCCGAGTTTCGAAAATATCACTTTTATACATATAATCGTGATTAGATTTTTATCTTATACATTTTTATTATATAAATAAAAAAATGTAATTTTTACTAACTTTTTATTAAATCTATTGTTTTCCTATCAATACATACAGGTACAGTTTTTTGTATTTCAAACAGATTTGTGGAAAAATGTATCTTGTAATTAATTTCACATAAAGCTTGAGCGCTCCCGAATGGTATCGTATCGGCGTTAAAGATTTAAGTCTTACTGAACCTTGCACAATCTTTCTTTATAAAACCAGATCAGATTACCGGCTTACGAATAAGAAGTACTCGTATATACCCAGAGTAAGAGCTTATACACAATGCACCTTTTTTATTGGAATGTTTAATAGTATAAAGCTTTTTTGTTACGGTGTAATTTACTGCAGCCAAGATGAATTACGTTTTTACTTAGGCACGAATAAACACGCGGGGACGACTTGCAAGGTAGATTATTTTCCTCGAAAAGTAATCTGTCCGCTATGGCATTCTACCCCATTCTTTTTCCACCCCTCAACACTTCATTCTACCACGACCGTTATATGCATAGGTAACAAGTGCATTATACAAGGTAAAATCCGCGATGCATAATGTATCCAGTGTATCTGTGCCAACCACCGTCACGTATACTTATTTGTATGTGTTCATACATATCGTGCTCCGACGTCCGCCATAGTCATAGACGCATAGTTATGCGCCTGGTGATTCATCGGTGTGCGTGCTTACTCTTATAATGGGAATGTCTACTACACTTCGCAGTTAATGCACAGACGCACTTTTGCTCGCCTCACATCTTCTTACTTTCACGAAGACGTTGCGCATCGCTCACTTCGCTTATCTCCTCCTTATTTCCCCTTCGTGCCTACAAATCACTCGGCGCATTCGAATACGTCACGTTCGCCGAAGTTATCTCATGAGAATGCATGACTTTCTAGAACATTTGTGAATACACGAACTTGTTTCATATGCTTGCGATTATCATGTAGCTAAAAACAAAAGAGATGAGTGTAGTATTGTGCTTTGCTAATGTATTATTCATTTTTTAATACATTAGTAAATGTATACCGAGAGATTTGAAATAATGAATGAGACAAGCAACTTTTAAAACTTTTATCCAATTGACTTTACGGATTATATTATTTAACTCGCACTTGTTGAGCCCTTCAATTGTTTTAAGAAAATAACATTTTACAGGTTCAAGTGTTATTAAATCGTAGTCTTTTCTTTTTTTATATTAACTTAGATCAATTATTATACAGTTCACTAAAATAAATATTAAACTATATTATGATTTAAATTTACGAAGTGAAACTACATCTTCAACTATACATGTTTATAAATATTAATATAAAAATTCTGACAAAATTAACCGTATTCGATTCTATAACTAATCTATTTTGCTCCTTACTCAGATCACAGCCGTATTGTTGACATGCTCCTTCTATTGTCATAACCGAAAATCGATATTGTCTGTGGTGGATTTTTTCGTCCATTTGTTTTCGTCGAGACATTACACCACTGTGCATGAAAGGGAAAGAGAATAGCCTTGGTCGAAGAATAGGTTCTGATTCTGTTCCTGCTGAAAACGGAGGTGCTGACGACGCCATTTGTACATCCCTCGTAACTACTATGTGTGTACTATGAACGTAAGTGTGTTAGTAGGTACAAACCTACACACTTGTAGTTGACGTCAACGAGAGTCTATCACGATGAGATCACTTCTTTCCGTTTCCCAATTTCTCTTTCTGCTGCAACAAATGTACCACGTTAATGCAAATATCTGATTACCGTTATTCCATCTACTTGTATAATTTGTTTTTATTATACCAATATTCTATATTTATATTTATTACAGCCATTGATTTAATACTTAATTTTTTTAAACCTGATGTTATTAGATCTTAGTCCTATCATGGATTAAAACCGAAAGGTTAAACTTTCTCTTCAAACGTACACGTTATAGATAACAATAAACATGTAGAAAGAACTTATGAAAATTAAATTTTTTTTGTTACATAAAGATTCAGTCTAAAGAGAGAAAATAAATAGATCTCATAAAAGATATAAATTTCTATCAAAAAATTTTTAATTATTTAAGATATTTATTTTTTACTTAAAGTTTTGTGCACGCTGTGGGCATAACATTATTGCAACTTTATGATTATTGTCTAAGATTATATTTTATTTATAACAACAACATTATTGCGAATAGACAGCAAAATTGATATATAAATTTGATATATAAAATTGATATATAAAATAGTTTATAATATAATTCTTTTTATAGTTTATATAATAATAATATAATTTGTATAATAAATACTAATAATATATAATAAACATATATTTTTTTTTATACACGCTTAGTTGATCCGCGCCCCGAGCGCTGATGTCCCCACACAATTCTTGATTTCGTATCGTGCAGACAAGAATTGCGTTTGGACAATCATAGCCTGAGACATTCGACTGTTTCGCTGATTTACGTTTCGTTGAACATCCAGAAAACGTAGCGAATAGTTTTTATCGACCAGACATTCTGAAAAATTTTTTCTATGTTAGAAAAAGACTTTATTATACAGCTATTAAAACTTGAATATAATATTGTTATATACTTACTTTATTGCCGGATTCTATTTCCCTATGATACCGATAGTATGTATATTATATTATTTATTAAATTCCTTTTAGATTATATATAAAAGGAATATTTATTAAATTCCTTTTTACAACCTTGATTCGTTTTATTGCCAAGGCAATTTACTTTACAACTACGTGTATACGGGCAAGAAGACTTATTGATTGATGCCTTGAGTGGTAATCATAAAATATAGGACAAAATCGACACATTGAAAAGTTGGCCTATATTCACCACCTAATATCAATATTTTCACAATATGTAATCATATTACATCACCTTATTCAATCTTAATCAATCAACCGCTATTCAAAGTAAAGGGGGAGAAGAAAGAACTGCGTCAAAGGATCTATTGTCTCTTCGATTATCATTTCTAATTCACCATTTTTTCTGACAAACTTGACATGAATGACTTGACGTCGTTTTACAAATATACATTTTGATAATGACATGCTGTCATGTATGCTTGTAAAAAGTAATTAGCTGTATTATAAACACAACACAATATTAATTTATTTCCCGATTCGCGTTTCATTGAATTGGTACATCTAGTAAAATTTAATCAATTGTTATGGAGCTCATTTTCATTAGATGACACATAATACTAAACATTTAATGTCTATTGAAATCAAATTATGCTAGTTTAATTATGTTGGATAACTGTAAAGAGTACTTAATAATTCCAATATTTTATACTCTCGCTAAAATGTGTTTCGATATTATCTGTATTATGCATTTCCAGAACGAAATAATTTTATATAATTATATAAGTTTACTATAAATTATATTTTATTCTTTTCTATATTTTCTATTTATTTTATCCTCCAGATGATCTTTCGTAGATTTTATATTGAGGATAAATCAGTGCAGGCAATATTTGCTTTGCACAAATTACTACGTTTTACTTTTCTCGGCGAGTTGGAAACAATAGAAATCCGAATAAAATAAAAAATATAAGAATGACAAATGCAAAGATAAAACAGATTTCAGTTGATTCTACGGAATTGGAACAAAAAAATATAAATGGGACAGCTGCATCGACGTAACGAGATCGAGATAGATTGATAATAAATAGGATAGAGAGATAGGAAAAGAGAAAGATGTAGCGTTGAAGAAGAGAGGGAATAAAAGAGAGGAGGGAAGGGCGAAGAGAGAGAGAGAGAGAGAGAAAGAGAGAGGTGGTCGAATGATTGGATTAGCCGCCTCGGCTCTAACTTCGTTACTCGCCAAATGAACAGACAAAATCCAGCCACCCTTTACCCATCCCTTTATATCAGCCATCACCTCTTATCTCTCTCAATCGTACAGAGTAAAGTAACTTCGTATTAATTTCAATATATTTGATATCTTTGTTAAATGAAACATAATGTCTAAGATTATTATAAATATTAAAAGAAGAAAAGAATATTTAACAGAAGTAGAAACCTAAACTCTTACGAGACAAAATAATTCCGTGCTCCTTATTTAGTTTACGTACGTATGAAAAATTATCATAAAGTTATCTTTATCACGAAAATATTTCACTGTATCCTATAATAGTACACATCATGCTCACACACTTGCACTTTATCCGGTCAAAGATGACGCTAGTTCAAAGATGGTATAAGTTCTGAGGTCACCAGTTCAATCAATTTCACTTCATCGTTTCCTTTCACAAGGAAGGCGACGACGACTACGACGACGACTATGACGATGGCACGTCTCTGATGGTACTGAGTTTATGGAAAAATTCTTACGATGAAGCGACCTCTCAATCGGGAGGACAAAAATAGTTGTATTTGTCGGTAGACACGTGGTCGATGAGTGGTTTGAATTGCTCTCCCCGAACTTGATTAGGGTAATTTCATCCCGACTGAAAGCGATCGTTAGCGGTTTTTATGAATGCAAATTACAGGATGCTAATTTGGATTCCACTGGGGTGTAATTGCGCCACCGTACGTTGCTTTTGCGAAATGTGTGCTTTTACTGAAAAATATGTTTTAGTTTTGTACTTTACTAATAATACATATGTACTATAATACGTGATACATATACACACTACGTACAGGTCTGAAGAACGAAGTGTAACATTGCAAAATTGTGACACATACGAAAAGAAATATATCGCATTTGCAGGAAATATATTTTTAAAGAAATACGACGTGTACTTGTCGTTAGTACGAATTTAATCTGGGAACTCTATGGTTTATTTTATACTTGAGATAACTTGGTAATTACGGTCTAAATTAAATCTTTGTAGGAAAATATCTCTACCCCCAATGAACGGAAAAATGAGGTTTATCCTTTTATTCTTCAGAAACTTAATTTAAAAGTCTTAAGTTTTTGATGTTGGGTAACTGGATAATCAAGCTTTAGCTTAAATTTTTGCTAAGAAAGCAGTGAATGTAAATTAGTTGAGGAAAAAAGTTTTGGTACTAATATGCGGCTCTCAAAACTCTGTACACATCACTTGAAAGGATTTATAAGAGGGAGCAGAAATTGAAAGTAACCTGCGCTTTTATTTACCATGCAACGTGCTTACCATAGCGAAATCCCGGTAGCTATTTGATCGGCTTACGCGCGTATACAAATTTATAATCTACACTTTTTTGTGTTTTGCTGTTTGTTACTGTTACAGACGTAGATAGTGATCGTTATCAAGGGATTACGCTCCCATTTTGTTTAATAACGGAGATTAAACACGGAAATTTTAATTACACGGAAAACCGTTCTACCAGAATAATCATTTCCGCACTCGTGAGAAGTTAAACGCCCACATACGCGTCCAAACAGAGAGACCTTTCCGTAATAAATTCGTTTATCCCCTTCTATCCGGTCGACGGGCTCTCACTTTTATATGACGTCGAGGCGTAAAGAGAGAAACGTTCCCATTTAAGCGAAGCTTTTCAATTATAAAGTATTTCCCTTCTCCAGAAGGCCTCCATAGCCACGCTTCGACTCCCTCGTCTCCTTCGTTTTCCAGCACCTTCAGCGACCTCGATCTTCATTCCTTCTTCCCTCTTCCCTCCCTCTCTTCAACTCGTCGCTCATTCTCCTCGTTCTCTTTCTCATCCTTCTCTACCAACACCGACCGACATACTGCGGCTTGCCAGAACCGCCGCAGCGTTCTCACTTCCGGTTACATGACGTTCTCAAAAAGAGAAGATGACACCTTCTCTTCATCCTGAAAAATCGACCAGAAACGATTCCGTGGCTTTTCCTCTTTTCGCTTCATTCTCTCGTTTTCCTCGATCGATCTCTCGTTTCTCTCGCAACGTCTCTTCCTTTCTTCCGGTTGTCTTTTTCCACATCCTATAACTCTCGTACACATTTTCTTTATCCCTGCATCTCTCTATATTCCGAAAAAATATCTCCTTCGTTATCGGGAATGTTGGCGTGAGTTCAAGTGGAATTTCGCGCAGGGCCGCGAACGATGTCACTTCCACTTGAGATGTTTGACAATATCGGACACTGGGAATTGTCGATGGAGCACGAAGAAGACAATTCGTACAAATTGTCAAGGGGAGGCATTAGAAGGGGGCATATGAATCAGGTTTACAGAATAGGTTTACATGATGGAAAAACAAGATCTGATTTCGAGGAAGGATGATGCAAAGTGACACTTATCATCATTCAACATTTAGGGTCGAGAAATAAGACATATGAATGTTTTTGGTAATCCAACTGGAAAATATAACACTTTCAAAATATAAATAGCACGCAATTTTTTTCATGTATGTATGGAGCCATAATTTACGATACATATGTCCTCAGTTTTTATCTTTCATTCTTATTACCTATATTTATTTCTAAAATTTTTAAAATACATATAATATGAGAATATAAGAATCGGAGCTCTTAGCCTTGATGATGCAAGCTGGAATGCTTGCGAAACATCGACATAGCGCCAAACCTCGGTGTGGCGCTGGATCTGCGCGTGGTGGCGTCCATCCGAAAGCCCTTCCTATTGATAATATCAATGGCCACGAAAACCTTAAAACTATATATATGACATTCTTCGTGAAGATGTTTTATACATATAATATGTATAATTTTTTATTACATTATAGCTAGAACAGAGATATCGCAAGTGAGACAGTTGCGTGCTAGATACGTCGTGCTCTTTTATTGTTTTCTTCTCAAAGTGTTCGTTGAGTTCATCGATACGCTAGGTCGATAGGTAAGGTGCATTCGTGCTCCACCAGAGACCTCCGGACTTGTGCGTTGCAATTTCTTACAATCATCAAGCCGCGATTCATCATCGTTCTTTGTGCTGGTCTCCAGTCTGCTCTCCTCCGCGTGCATTTTTTCCCTTCTGCGCCTGGTATTCTTCGTTTCCTGCCGTCTTTTTCAACACGTCAAATTTGACATTTTAGTCACAACGGTTCTTTTTTCGGTGCGCGACGTTCGTTTCGACGAATTTTATTTCTTTCACGAGTTACTCGCGGAAACAGGCATCCCTGTTTTTACTGTTTTTAGACGATTTGTTCTTACGACATTTGGTGTAAGTTTCGAATTGCAGCCTCACCTTTGACAGTCGATTGTACGCTCACAATTTACGTTATATGTGCACGCGCGTATGTGTGTGTATGACATTATATGCGTTAACTACACTACAAAATAATATTTCACACAGTGCAGGAAGGAAATATATTTTTTACGCAGGCACAGAATGCACGACGTCAATTCTCACAGATATTTTTTAATCAAATATTTATTTAATTCTATATTTTTTCGATTTTTTTTACACGCTTACAAAAATTGGAAGTAGTAGAGGTGGAAAAATTAATTAACTTTATTAAAAAATTTAAAAAACTTACGAATGCTCAAGTAAACACTTAAATGGTGTTTTCGATGAAGGTTTGAAGAATGTAGGCACGAGTTGTGCCAGCTTGGCACTCACTTATCTCACACGGAGCCAAACTGTTAACTCCGTGAATTGTGTGTTATTGCTTTTATGGAAACAAGAGAAGGTATATAGAAGAGGAATAGGATCTAATATTCGCGTCGACGATAAAAGTTGCGCAATGGATCTGGGAAACATCGCACCTTACTTGGCTTGGAATGTAAAATAGCCGCGGAAACGACCGGCTATTTATCAGGACGCGCTATAATGTAACCAAGAAAAATAATTGCCATTGGCTTGGTATCTTTTGGTGTTGCTGTTGACGCTTATTATAGTCCTGGCGGAGGTTACCGGGAGGTTAACGGTGTGAAACAAGGACACGATATAGTTCTCGACCCTCCATTTAACTCGCCATTCTCATTTTCGTAATCGTTAGATTACTGACGGTACTTTCGACAAACGGTAGTCGTCTTTTGTTCGAATATAAATCGATTATTTCTCTTAATAA
>CABEGB010000725.1:695465-907446 GCA_901521435.1 Crematogaster levior
TGTATTTTATGGTTTATTGACAGCGATGGGACAAGTTTGCTCTTAGAGACGCATTTATTTCTGGAATGCCTACAGTTAGTATGCCATTCTTGTACTCTTGAAATTAATGATGCCTCGGGTTTGTTGTCTGACACATAATTTTGGCACAATCGTACAGCGTTTCGAAAAGTGAGGACAAGGAAGGAGATGACAGAGTATTTCTGTGCTCCCCTAGAAGGGAACACAAGCGTGATCCTCTTTTTCGTAGCCACGTTGATGGTACCTTCACGGTTTGACGAACGAAGGTGAATTTCCCACATCGACTCTTTCGATGAGTTCCCATGGGATCACACGTCGCTTAAGAACTTTCGCGAAAAAGGGGAGTCTCTATCGGAAAGATAGAGGAAATAACGCCTTGTGTATCTTTATTTTCTAATTTCGTTTGTTCACTGATGTACAAAAAACATTGTCAAAGACAAATGGAACTTTACTACAATACGTTATTAAATAACAAAGAAAATTAGTTTTATCCGTCTGAATTTATTAGGTTCTCTTCGCAATATGATTAATTAGATACTCAAATCTCGGATAAACTCACGTCACTTTATGTACGACTCGAATTTTTTACACATATTTGACACTATGCTTTCATCATACTTCACATTATAAATCATTGTTTATAAATTTTCTTCATATAACTTTCGTATATGAGCATAGCTGTATTTTTCACACCATGCAATTTGAAACAGCGGTTTAATTCAAAATAAGTTTGCACGGTACGGATTCGCGATGGAGATGGATTTCGAGTTCAAGTTGGAGTCAACCGACTTTTCACTGAGATTTCGCCACAACGTGAACACGAAAGCTGTGCGGACCGTATCCGCCTGTTTTACAAACGACAAGACAAGAACGGCTCGTGCGCGCGCGCCTATCTCGTTACACTCTCAGTGAATACATAAATATAAATTACTTAATTTCCTAACTCGGTTTAAGTTCGCGCCTACCGGAGAAGAGACGTGATCTTGAATTCATTGTCTCATCAGGCGCACCTCACAACGATGTACCATACCAAGTACGTAACTGTGTATACGCGCGCGTACACAGAACGGCGACGCCTCGCATAATCTCATTGTCCTAAACTATCTCTTTCGCTCTCGTTACTCTATCGACGATTCGCCAGCCCCACGACGGTACGCCCCTCGAGATGATTTTTATATTCGTCGCCGTGATTTGATTTGCTAATAGCGTTTCACCTCAGGGAATTGTCACGTAGGATTTGAAAGTTTTCTAAGGCCTATATTTGATTTGCTTTAGCTTCATCTTGATTCCAATTAAATGTATTGGATTAAATTTTTCCAATTTTTTTGAGAGATTAATGGGTATTGACAATAAAAGATATAATATGCAATCTTGAATATTTCTTCATCGATATGTGGTTATATCAATATATATATAAAATACCGGCAACTACGTTTCAACAACGTTGCAGGTATAAGATTACAGGAACACATCGTTCAAAGGCATCGTAACGACGATACGTCACGTGTCATGTGTAGCAACAGATGAACAGCAGATTTTGAATATCATGTTGCAAGAGAGGGTTGGGCTGTCGTATGTAAAAATTATAACGCGCGTTTGACACATTGCTTTTAAACTCTAGGGTTATTATCTAAAAATATATTTCTTTCATACACAGCCAATAGTTTAAAAAAGCTATTCTATATTATGAATTTTGTTTACGGTATTACGAAAATAAATAAAAATAGTAAGAATTTAACAATTTAACAGTTTTTTCTAAACCGCTCGTACAAAGCAAAGCTAACAATCTAAAAAAAAGTCTTTTTAGTAAGAAGAATTTTATTAATCGATTCAATATATTCGGATGTAACGTATTATTATATGTTGTATTATTGTATTTAAAAACGTCATTTTATTAGATGTCGACGATCCAATACAATTCTCAAATTTCTAACTATTTGCGCATGATAATTTATAACATTGACTTTATAGCTGAGTTTACGATGTATAAGTTAGCGCACATCGATATACTAATTAACTGTCGTTTATATTTTCTCGTAAATTTGAGTCTTCACAGTGCGATTATAACGACATGATTAAAAATATCAAAGCAAATATTTCTGCATAACATAAGCCGCTCAATAAATATTCATTTGCTATACATGATCGAAACATCAGATACAAATGCAGCTGCGTATTTTGTACTTTTTGTTGAACCGCCCATTGATAATAACATTTTCTCCAACGTGTTTCAATCGATAAGAGATATTGCTCACGTTAAGATTACCTCGATTCTGCCGGATGTACTCATTTCTTTTCGTTCTAAACGTTCTCTCCTTAACGTGATTTACATATATCAATTAATTCATTGACAATTCATTAAGCCAACGGGTTGCATTCTGGTCGAACATCCGACAGTGTTAAATCAAGATTTCACCTGAGATAAACGTTCCATCGCAACCGGACTCCGATTCATTTGGCATACTTTAGGGACCCTTCTCGGCTATATCCCTTTCTCTTCTTCATCCATGTTCTCGGCCAGTTAATATGTTAATTTTGATGATTTAATGTGCACGTATTGACATGCCGCAAAGTGCATTTTTAACGCACTAACGATCTCTTTACTTGGTACTCGTCAAACGTGTATCATCAATACCGAATTCTCATTTAAAGGTGTGTTAAGACACAAAAAGATGTAATCGACGAGAATTGGGCTATTCATAGGACATAAAGATGAGACTGGATGAGATATTCAGCGATAGAGGCACATTTCGAAGGAAAAATCTATCGTCTCGCGCGGCGCGGTGCTCATTCGACTGAACCTATTTGGAACACGATCATAAAAGAAGACTGCGCTCTTCATATTGGAGACTGAGTTCTCCATATTATTTGATCAGACTCGACGTTACCTAAATTGTTCCAACCCGTTCATGGCTGCTGGAAAATTGGAAAAGCGTCTACCTCCGAGGAGAATGAGCAGGTTAGAACACGACCGTGTAAAGAGACTCGCGTGCGCTACGAAGGAAGTTGCGAGGATATCGATCGAAGATATCTACGAAACTTATACGAAGTGACGGAAAGTACGAAAGTTCTACGTATTGTGGCTGAACTCTAGATTGCATGTAACTTACATACATATCCATTTTTCGTTTTCTCATTTAATTCTTAAAATGTGGACAATTTTGTCCAAATTAGTTTTTATTTCTTTGTTTTCAAATCCTTTTCTACCCGTGAAAAATCCTTTTCAACCGTGAAAAATCGTTCATAAAAGTACTTGTTGAGAAATTCTAGAATATATTTGCTTTACGTTCTGCTAAACGATATATTTATAAATTCAATTTCATTCAAAATCACCATCGACAGTTGTTTGATAACTTCCGTCGGGATCCAAACGAGTTATTTCTGTTCCAAGAATAGCTTATACTTCTTTGAACAGACGAAGAATACATAGATGGTGATAGACGTAGATGCGAGAGTAGTACCTTAAATTTTTAAATATAGATTTCCGAGGAACGGTACCGTGGAGATGGAGGAACGGCACACGTGCATTAGGAGCTAAGCGTTGTTCGGGGACTCGTTCGAGGGTCGGATCAAGGCATTTATCCTCCATTCTGCATCCCGGACGATCCCGCCGCACTTCTCTATCCGGCATACGCGTACGAAAATTTCTCTCTTTGTCCCACTCTACCCGAACACCGCGGGGAATTCGAGGCGTTTCCATTGTGTCGTCACAATGGCCACTGCCTTCGCAGCTGTCGGCAGAAACAAATTTCTAATGTCGTATTAAACAAACCATTACAATGCTCGGATCTGTGGCGGAACATTTGACACAGCCACGCGCGCACATATACGCTGGGCGGCTATATTGGCTTCTGCCGCCGATTGATGCGAATAGCCGAACAATAGAAGGCTTCGTGGACAATATTGCGTCCGTATGCGCGCGACATATACCATCTCGCGAACGGCACGAGTCTCTTGACGTATTAGTACCAGATTTGTCAGATTACAGAGAGATTTATGAAAGGCAGTTTCGATTTCTACTACACGTCCATTCAGTGGGTCACGTATCGATATCGTACGGCACTCAAAAAGTACGTTATGCGCTTTTATTAATTTCTCTCCAAACGTGACTAAAAATGATATTCAAGCTTGCAGAATCTTTACGATATTGTAATCCCTTCCGTACAATTCATGACGTTAATATTTTAAAGTAAATGAGATATTTTGTAAAATACTGCATTTTTTTCTTTCTATCTAGTCTTTATAATTATAAGGTTAAAAATTTAAACACAAATTTAAACAACTTTACAACACCGATGTAGTTTCTTCACATATATCGATCCAATATTAATAATAATATTATTAATGTTATAATATTAATATCGCATTTTCTTTGATTAATATGTCATTTAATGTTTTACATTTATTTTTAAATATCTTATCATTTTTACCGACTTCTTACTGAATTGTTTAGTAACACATTTTGCATTTAATATAAATGGATATATTAATACAATCTATTCTGTATCTATTCAATTATGTTTTATAAATGTTTAATATTAATTTTATTAGTTATTATACAAATAATTTTACTTTTCCGTCTTCTTAAAAGGTATAATGTGAATCTCCTCTTACTAGGAAGTCACGATTATATTTGTGATTTCCGCGATGAAGGAATCGGTGATATGATTGAGGCGACGCAATAATCCATCGCGAATTACGTGCTCTGACAGTTCATCGACGACGAGGTAATCCACGAAGGTGGTCGACATGATTGGCAACATCAGTCCGTAGGATGAAGCGCCGTAAGATTAGCAATGGAAGGGTGGAAGGATAATTTGTATTCAAGTTAGGTGTTGTCCCGCGACCTGGCAGTCCATGCACCCTTCTTTCCGACTCGCATCCACCTTTTCTTCTTCTCTTCCTTTCGTTCTGACATTCTCACCTCCCTCGTGCCTCTCATCTTGTCTCCGCATCGACGTCCTGTCCGTCCCGCTAGGTTGACGTATGTCCCCATCGATCACATCGTTCGCAGCCCTCTTTGGCTCGCGTTTCCACGTCCACCGTGCACTACGCTCGCACCATTGAAATTCCAGTCGGGTATAATAAGGTTTTATTGTTCTCGCGGCCCGGTCTGAAAACAAAAGGTGGAGGGAACGAAGGTTCTCTGGGATGTTGAAATAGGAGAGAGGAGGATGTCGTGAAACTTTCTCTAGCTCGAGGGTGGCTAGACTCGGCCGTAAAGCAAGAACAATGTCGATGACGGCGAATACCTTAACTGCGCTAAAAATCCATTCCCTAAATTGTAACTGATGAATTCATTTGGGTGACAATTAAATTCGCTGTCAAAGGAAAAGGAAAGAGCAATAAGTAATTGCAATTTTAGTATGATTGTCGATCTGTTGAATATTTCCTTAAAAAAGAGTATACTGATAATTGCATACGTAAAGTGTACATACGTAAAGTGAGTTTTAAGACGTTTATTGCAACATATAGACTACATATATAGACAATATATGGACTTTACTATATGAATAATTTTTCCAATATACTCTATTCGAAATCTGTCTGATCAAGTTACTAGGAAGTTAACAGGCAATACGTCAAAAGAAATCTTTATCGGATATAGGATGTGCGGACTTGTTAGCCAAAAACAAACATGATCTGGGCACTAACACGAGCGGTATATCGACTGGGCCTTCGTCACCCATGGGATTAGCTATCTTATTTCCGCAACATCCTTGTCAACCACTATCTGCTCGTACCTTTGACGATTTATTCTTATTACTTTATTCGTGAAAAACTTCAGAAAACTAAACTACGAACTTAGTCGTTGAATTTTGTACAAGAACACGAGGACAAAAGCAAGGAAAGGCATGTCGCAAATTCATTCTTAGAGTATACAATGACTGAATATCTTTTGATAATATAAAGGAAATTAGATATTTAATTGTTTATATTAAAATAAAAACTTTACTTTTGTTTCTATTTTTTTTTACATCAAAGATTTCTGATATGTAACGTATACTGAAATAACAAATTATTATTTATCGTAGTATAATATTTAATTGGAGAATGAATTTTTAATATCTATCTATTACTTGCGATATGTATTATAAGCAACATTTGGATAACAGAATTATTTGTTTCTTATGATAGTTTAATTCGCATATATGAGAACAGGTATTTTACATTTTGATTAAGTCATCAAATGACATGCAGCTCTTGTTCCTACGAGTATTGATGTTCTTAGATAAGTATAGAGGATGAAGACTTTAAAATATATGTGAAGTTAATTTTTAATATGTAAAAAAATAACTTACAGTTTATTGCTCATTGCACTTATACGTGTACGTGCGTGTGTGTACAGAGGCATTAAAAATTTAACGACACAGAGGCGTTAGGAAAGAAACGTGTAACATCTTTTTCCCTTATGTATCTCAGTTACGATGGGTAAGTAAAATGTGCACGTACTTGGACGAAAGAATCCTTTGATCATCTTCGCATGTAGTGTAAGAGATTTAGAACAGCGCGTGTTCGCTCTTTCGTCATATGTTGGTGTCTGTGAAACTCGCTTTGCCGCGCTCTCTTAGCGAGTCTCTCGTCGTTACGGACGTTTGGGAATACAACCATTATCCTCTCGACATACAGATGAAAGCGAAACCTGACCGCAGAATGGATTTATCCAGTAAACGTGCCACAAAAGGGACGAGAGTTTTCCGCTAATGCTACCGCAGACGTCGCGTCACACGATCACGTCGCAAAAGACTTTTTCAGTTTTAATTGTTCTAAAAAAGTTTCGGTATTCTCTGTGTATTCATAAATACATTCAAGCAAAAAGTGCATTATAAAAGATTATTCATTTAAGTTGAGCTTATAATTTTATTACGATTAAAGGTGTGGTAATTTTGTAAGATGAAAGTCACTTTTTCAATATTAGCCGGGTAATTTTTTTGCGTAGCCAATTTATAGTTGACTATCTGTTAAAGTAGGTACAGGATTTCAGTATCGTTTGTACACGTTGTAAAGATATACTTTGCTGTTACTAATACTTGACGTTTCGGGTAGTTGCATTTACCGACGTGAGAACGCTTTATACATGGAGCATAAAATCCTCTTTGTGAGTCGAGACTACTCGATGTTATTCTCGCTGTATACAATGTTACACAATCGATACCTTATTATTACTGTATAAAAGCTATATCTATTGGACCATGAGTTTTTTCTTCTTTTCATTGTAAAGGAAATTTTACCGCTTTCAAGAGATATAAATCACCTCTATTATTTCGAATGTTACAGCATTATATTATATTAATAGGTTCATGCCACTGTTATTAATAATATAAATATTTTTCCCTGTTATAAATAAGCAAATGTTAGAATTAAAATATTATGTTATTACTTTTTGTTTTTTTACTATATGCTTTCGAAAATAATTATAGAATTATTTTGGGTTATGAATGGTACTTGATTATTGTGAAATATTCTGATAAATAATATCCAGTATTGGGGGATATGGGAGATAATATTCGTTATCTTTAATTAATATAAATAATTAATTAATATTAATAATATTCATTATAATATTCATTTGCTAACATACTGTGGCATTATCACACCAATTCAATGATTTTATGTCGCATTTTGTTACGTGTACGTATTACGTCACTACTGTGCATTCTTTCGTGCGTGTGCGGCAGCAGTGCAAGCGCGTATAAACAGTAGTAACCGCGTTGTAACCTTGCCAATTTAGACGTAAATCGCATTCTCGGCACCGCAAAACTTTCGCGAGACGATATTGTTCTGACACTACACAAACATACAACGAAAGCGGAGTGCAATTCCGGGACGGGTGTAGCTGGGGCTATGAATTATGCAATCCCTATTGGTTGCTGGCACCCCTCGGTAGCCCAGCACAATCCTCACACTCCTCGCTCTCTTTGTCTTTCTCTGGAATTTCTCCATGCTATTGCATCTCTCTAGTTTCATCCACCGATGCATTAAATATATCTGCTGTATCTGTTAACTTTTTTTCGTTAGTGTTTGATAATAACATACATTGCAACATTTTGTACGAATATCTCGAAACGACTATTCCGCATTTTACTTCCGTATTTTATTATTTTAATGACGTACATCTTAAAAATATAGTTTATATTTAAATTAGTAAAATACTATAGTATTTTTTCCCTGAAGATCATGCGCGCGATTAACCCTTTTTGAACGGAAAGGCTACTTTTTTTCCTCAACTTTCAGCGCTATATCTATTGATTTATTTGACCCGAAAAAAATATAGAAGATACTATATCTGAATGCTTAAAATCTGCTCTTTTGAAGAGCCGCCATCAGAATTAACTTACGAAGTGATACGAAGAAGTTATAGACGATTTTCCGAAAAAAATACCGGATTTTTCACAATTTTATTTTGAAAATTCCACATTTTGAAAACGGTTTGGTAGGATATTGTATCCACGATGAAAAGTGGCATAGATATTTGCTCTAAAGAACCTGTTGGAATTTTCCGAAAATTCAATATGCGCGGGTGTGCGTGTACTCGCGGGTGCGTCCATACATAGCATATTTTTACAGAAACTGTCGTCGTATAAAGCATAAGCAACAAGTACGTGCTCAAAAAAAGTACTTCAAGTACTACAAGTCATACATGAAATTTGTCTTTGAAGAGAGATAGAAGGAAATTTAGTGGTTTCATATAGTATGGATGAGAACCATATCGTTTTTCACGTTTTTTCGAAATTTGAACCGTCATCTTGAAGCCACCATATTGAATTTTCGGA
Organism: Crematogaster levior; assembly: GCA_901521435.1. Taxonomy (NCBI): domain Eukaryota; kingdom Metazoa; phylum Arthropoda; class Insecta; order Hymenoptera; family Formicidae; genus Crematogaster; species Crematogaster levior. The sequence goes on from CABEGB010000725.1 coordinate 704,258, forward strand.
AAATTGTCTATAACTTCTCCATATCACATCGTAGATTAATTCTGATGGCGGCATTCGAAAGAGAAGATTTTAAGCATTCGGATATAGTATCATCTATATTTTTTTCGGATCAAATACATCAATAGATATAGCGCTGAAAGTTTGAGGAAAAAAGTGGCCTTCCCGTCCAAAAAGGATTAAGATATTTAAATTACCTAATCAGCTTAATTGAATCTATTATTTATTTGTTCCATAACTACATTTATAATATAGTAATTACTTGTTAAAAGCACAATCATGTACAAAAGATGAAAAGATAAGTTTAAATTTTGCTATACGTCGTTTCGCCCGCGCCATTAGAACCTTTGAAATCAGTCGGCTGAGTGTCGGTGGAGAAAAATATCAGGAGAAAAATGCAAATCGCCACGACTGCATTTGAAATGCTTAAATAGAATGTGTCGTAAAAAGAACGGAATACTTTGATGGAGGCTATACGTTTTATCTCGGTGAGGAAGGTGCGAGCCCCTCTCTTTCACCCTCTTTCCGTTTCACCGCCGACACTAAAGAGTCGCGTTTGCTATCTTCCTTCCGCAATACTACTGCTAACGGGGTATTATCAGTAACACGGGCCTAATGATTTTCAAGCGGACCACTTGTTTTACTGACTTTAAAAACTTTTTAGCCCTAAAAACTTGAGCTTAATGCGTTATTTGTACTTAAAATTATAAATATTATAGAAATTAAGTGAAAAAGATTGCATTTTATTTTTTTTGTTGTTATTAAGTATCATTGAAAATAATAAAATATGGAACTTGTAACTAATATTTATTAATCATGATTACGTTCAATTGATATTGATATTATTTTCTAATTTTGTACATGATGATTATAACAACTATTATATAAGAGACATGAATTAATCAATTTTTTCTTATACTTTTTTTTTAATTTTATATTATTATTTCATTTTTTACAAGAAAATTTTTTACAAGAAACAAATTTTTAGAGTTAATAATATTGAATTAAAGTATATTATGTCTAAAAAAGATAAAAAAACAGTGATTGAAAATTTGGATGTTCTGTTAGGGTTAAAGGGTTAGGGAATAAATCTAGATGACAGAATCCAGGTTGCGAAGCTTGAAACTAGAGTTTGTTTTGAGGGTGAAGTTAACGCCGCCGTAATGATTAATGGGTTGCCCTTTATGACGATATTGCTCTAGAGAACATCAATCTAAGCATGCAGAAGCTATTCAGAATATGATGAATATTTAATTCGAAAATCACGTATATCATGGTATCGCAAATTTCTATGGAACACGCTATTAAGACAAACAGAAAAATGAGGCATGAGTGAAAACAAAGATTTTATTTGATAAATTTATTTATAATTTTAACATAAGTTTAATAGAGATCACGAATCTCTCTAATACTCATTACAAATTTGTAGGAAAATATAATCATTTCCTCTTTTTCTATAACTATTGTTTAATCTGATTAGATTATTTTGGTTAATAAAAATGTAATTTTGTTTTAAACATTGCCGGAAGACAATATCGACGGATCTTATTTCACCGCGACAAATCGCTCTTCAGCCAAGCTGGATGATTTATATCGTTATTATTTCGCGGCAAGCATTAATAGTCGAGCAAACACGGTGGAAACATGTCAGACACACGCGAAAGAGCAAAATTCCATGCGAGCGGGCAGGCGGGATAGAAACCGTGCACTTTTATTCCGCTTCTTTTCTGTGCCACCGATCGTTAATCATTCACCAAAGAGAGAGAGGAGAGATGGAGAAGAAGACAGAAGAGAGAAAACGGATAGAGAAAAAAAATAGAAAATAGTAAATGGTAAATGGAAAAAATAGTAGTCCAATGAGGTATTTTTCAGGCGAATGTTGCATCATGCTGAAGACATGTTGCGCAACCTCAGAGATTGTTCATGATGCTATTCAGGATGTGTCTAGATATCGTGCAACGAAACGTGGACGTTTGTAAGAACTTACCGATGATATTATTGCTCACACCGCATTTTGTCGAAATGTTGTGAAAAAATTTACCTCTTAAAAATAAACTGGCATAAAGTTCCTAAAAGTACACACCTCTGATTTTTTTTAAACTCAGTGTTCTTACATATTTTGACGCGCTGATTACAAATATCATAGTGAAAATTGGCGACTATTTGATTTTCATGGTAAAAACCATAAAATTATAACCCATAAAAATTATGATTATCCATGTTTATCTTAAGAAATACTGAGATTTTTGAAAAACATTTTAAATAAAAGTTGTAAATCTCATTGAAATACACATTTTATGTTCTATCTATTTTTCTTCTACAAGTGATAGTTTTTGAGAAAATTAGCGATGAAGTTAAGAAAAACGGATGGAGGGTAAAACTGTATGACCGACAAGTACACTTAATCAACATAGTTATTTCATCAACAAATTACTTCATCGACAGTATATTAACTTCGCTTTGTCTTACAAAGTACAAACGTGGACACAGTGGGTTCCGCCCCCCTGCGGGGGGCTCCACTACCAAAAGACTAGACACATAGGTTCAGGTTGAACCTCGCTTCGCATGGAAAGTTGTAAACCCATGTAAAACCTAGCTTCGTGTCAAAAATTGCAAACTCATGTAGAACCTCGTTTTGTCTTACAAAGTACATGCGTGGACACAGTGGGTTTTACCCCCCTCGTCTCTCACAAACCGGGGTGCTTTTTTACTGTGAGTCCCCTCGCCTCTCACAAATCGGGGTGCTTTTTTACCGCGAGTTTCCTCACTTCTCACAAACCGGGATGCTTTTTACCGTGAGACATCATGTTACACTCCATCAACTTCATCAATGATTTTCTCAAAAACTATCACTCGTAGAAGAAAAATGGATAGAACATAAAATGTGTATTTCAATGAGATCTACAACTTTTATTTAAAATGTTTTTCAAAATTCTCAGTATTTCTAAAAAAACATAAAACCTAAACATAAAAAAATCATAATTTTTATAAGTTTTTCATGGTTTTCGCCATGAAACTCAAATAGTCGCCAATTTTCACTATGATAATTGTAATCAGCGCATCAAAATACATAAAAACACTGAGTTTCAAAAAAATCGGAGGTGTGTACTTTTCGGAACCACACCCATAAACTGAATGTAATTTTGCTGCCTGGGTAATTTTGTTGGATATAATTAATATATTTTCAATAGTCGGTCTCTGTTTCTAATATTAATATTGTCAAATCATTATATTTCATCATTTTATTTGCAATCTTAATTTCAAATGTAATTATATAATGTCATGTGATAATTTTCTTTTATAACTTTGCTTTTATATCTGTCGATATCTTAAAAACTATTTGTGAATATTCATCTTCGAGCGTTGTACCGTCCTTTTATTTCTCCGATAAAATTCCAAGATTTCTAAACCACTGCTCACGGGTGTGCAATGTTATTTAGATTCGTGCGAAGAGGCAGAAGGTAAGATACTGTGACATAGTAACTACCGTAATATGTGTTACTATACACGAAATGCACAGTCATCTATGGTGCGCTAGCAACGGCATACGTGTAACGTAACATCGTCCCCGAAGAGCGAGGATCGATAGCACTGGTTGTAAGTGGGGTACATTAAGGCTATTTTACGAGTATAGAATATCTGGAAAGCAATACTCCATTCTTGAGAATCCTCTGCGCCGCGCGATTTTTACGACATCGTATACATGCCTGTGACGTTGTCGAGTACACGGAAAAAGAGAAATATACCTCTACAGCATGTTACGCATTTTGAGGCTGATAGTCGCGGGGTATGAGATTAATTCTGTTTTCTTTTGAATAGTTAGAGACAGAATATGACATAAAATATTAGTTAGTTGGAGAGAGATTGATTTTATTAAACTTCATATTCATTTGTTAAATATTTAAAAAAATAGAACAATATAGATTGCAAAAAAATTGTTGACGATTAACAACATTAACAATGACACGCAATAACAGAAATAATTAAATATTGATTATTTGTTAAAATAATTAAATACAGTTTCCGATGTGTGAAAATGGCAGAACCTAGTATCAATTAAAAGGGTTCTGGAAGTGTACAAATGTGTAAATTGCACATGAGAAGCGTGCGTAGCTCAGTTTCTAATGGGTTAAATGAGATCTCATTTCAAAGTTCTATTTACAAATCATCACAGCATGCGCGCAGAAATTTCCATGTTATGTGTATCATGATATGACCAATAGAATGCCTTTTCAATAACACTTTCAAAAACGTTAATGAGATTTTATTACAGAATAAATACTTTATTCTTTCTTAACATTTATTGAAATTTTATCTACGTTTCATCTTAAATGTTTTAATCAATAACTCTTTTATCAACTGCAAAAATAGCACATAATATATTAATAATATATTTATTTCTAATTTAATTGTTTTTATATCTCTTAATATCTTAAAAACAATTTGTGAATATATTAACTGTTCGAGCGTTGTACCGTTCTTATTTCTCCGATAAGAAATCCAAAATTTCGAAGCCATTGCATGATAAAAATAAAAAAAAATAATAATAAAATATAATAATATATTTCTAATTTAATTAAATTTTTTCTAGTGTTTTCTAGTGTTATAAAAATTCAGCTATTTAAAAAACTAATTTTACTATAGAGTGTTATTAATATATATCAGATCCTAAAATAAAGCCTTCTTTCGAAGAGTCTGTGTTCTCATGAGTTAATAAAAGAAATAAACGAACACACAGGAGCTATAAGTAACCTTCAATCAGTCACATCGATCGGGAATTTGTCTCCTTGCTAATGAAAACTAGCAGCGATATATCCTACTGTCGCGTCTTCTCTCTCTGGAGATCCTCCTTCTAATATTAAGGGACCACCCTGACTGCGTTAATTAGTAAACTCGCTGGATGGCTCAGCTCTAGCGTTGCTAATGAGAATTTGAGTAATGACGCCGTTCTCGCGGCCCGTCCTCTCCGTTTCTCAGCAAATCGGCCGATGTACTTTTGCAGGTTGTGCCACTGGTGGGACCTGTGGAGATCGATAGTCCCGCCAAACCTTTCCAATACTAACACGTACGGCGTTGCAACCTGTGTAGCTGGAATCAGTAATTATGGGGTAATCATGAGCAGCAAACGAGCCTCATAAATTTTTATTGAATTTTTAATTCGATTTAAACGTGAGATAGATTATAATAAATCTCAACTTGTTGATTATCTGACGTTGTTAATTCTTATACAAGTATTAAAAAAGATAAATGAAAGGTGAAAACAATATGTGAAGAAAAGAAAGCAAAATTTTCTTGTATACGAGTAACATAATTTTTCGGAGAAACTATCGACCAATTAATTAACTTTATAATACTATTTTCCACAAATTATTAAACGCATAACAACCATTAAACACAAAATTAAAAAGATAATCTTTTCTTCGCCAGCGGTTAAAAATCAAAGATTAAATATTAAAAAGACAATTGTTGACAGCAACCTAGCAATATTGATAACTTTATTAGCAATTACGTTTTGACCCTTGGTTTGGGTCCTCTTCAAACAAATATTACAGCGCATTAAACACAAACATTTTTATAAATTGAAAAAGGTTTTCAATTTATATCTTTAAATGATAAAAATAAAGTTACGGTCGGTTGATGGTGATGTAACTGAAGGGATGAAATTTACCCCTCGTAGTTCGTGGCGCCGCCGTTCGGGAAATTGTTCAACCATCTAGGATTTCCACCCTTGGTCAGAAGTCGGGCTTTTCCACAGTTGCTCCGACAATTTGCGTGAAAACGTTCTAGACATTTATTGGTGTATCAAGCCAGCGCGAGAGGGAGCATGCTATTTTACAAGTCTATAGATTACTATTAAACTTTAATTTTATGAACAATATAGATCAAATTATTGATCGTATCTTATAATGTGCAAAAGTATTCACGAAGTTTTGATTAAATTTATGAAGTTAAAATTATGAGCTTGTTATTATATAATTAATACGGTAATATTTTTTCTTTTTGGATAAAAGTTGTAACTTGTAGATGTGACTAAATATCTCTTTTCTGTAATAAGAAAAATAATAAATAGTTACATTTAAATATTTAAAAAAGAAAGAAAGAATAATTTATATCATGAGCTAGTATTTGGTTAGTATTTTTAGAAGAGCAGTCGTTTTGCCAATATATTCTTTTAATGAGAAGTAAAACAACTTTAAAAGCCATTTCATAAAAGATCTAAATTTAAAACTATGATGTTGCAGAAACAATCAATTTTGTCAAGAATTCTTCCGCAGCACGAATCAACTTGTTCCAGGTTTTTCGAGAAGGAAAGTCGAATGGAATATTATTTACGGCTTATTCATACCGTGAGCGAAGCTTAGAGAGGAAGCTCGCACGTTAAAAGTTCTCGTAATATATCGTGGAGCCTTATTGTCTATGCAAATCCTTACCTCAACTCTGTTAAAAATACCCTTGTATCCAATGGCCCAACCTCTCTCTGGCGAACTTATCCATTGCTTTTTAGTTGAGAAGGCTAGGAGAAAAAGCAAGAGGGAATGCGCAGGAAAAATAGACAGAGAGCGAAAACGAAGGCTTTCTTATCAACCTACACGACTCCAATCTTATTTTTCCACAAGGCGCCGCTTCCTTAATTTATCTGAATTTAAATTTAACAAGAAGTGCCCTCCTGCACGCTCTGTAAAATCGGTAGCAAGTTGCCGTGACGGTTGCTTCGGTAACTGGTAGCATCTGCGCCAGAGAACTCCAACAAAGCTCCGGGGCTCAAGGTCAAGAAGTAGTTAAGCTATAGTTCCATGGCTTAAATATCGTTAGGATTTCAAGGTGGAAGGACCCCAATTTCTTAAGTGGATATAAAGAGACTTATTGCGCAGGGTTAATAAAGTCGAACACTTGCGTTTTTATGGTCGTCGTCGTAAAGTCTTAGATCTGCCGTAATGTTTTTACATGTGACTCTCCTCCCATTGAATTACACGCGTCTTATTTTTGTAACTTGGAGATTAAAAATTGAAGCACTACATTATTTAAATATTAATGTCTGATTTCAAATAGTCGAGTTTTTAATTTTTAGCAAAGTGACAGTGACTTAAAGTCAACTAAAAGTAAACTATATCAGAACTATGGAAACTGGAAGACTCAGTTGTGGTAGCTTAGTAACTAAGACTATTTCGAAACCGTAACTTCGACTATGTCTCAGAGATTTTAAAGTCGCATTGCATACGCTGGAAGAAACTTATCTTAGCTGGAGTATGTAAAATACCACACATAACGTTAAATAAATACAAAATATTGACGATATACGCTTCCACAATTATCATAAATAATTTATATACGATAATTGTTTGCTATACATACGCGTGCAAATAAATTTATGTAACAATCGTGCATGTTCACATTTTCGATCGACCACAGGAACTTAATTGTGCTACAATACTTTGGAGTAAATCGTTTGGCATAAATCGTTATTATTTATCGCTAATGTTATAATTGCATTGGGAGGATAAACTTCTATCACAAATTAGTTGATGTGCATAATTTGTGTAACCAATCAAATACTTTCACAAATATCACGCGAAATGTAATGGGCACGTAAATTCACCTTTGTGATCTTTAATTTAGTCCTCGGACGAACTTTCAACGTTGATCATCATTGACATATCGAGTGTCGACGAGAGTGATGAAGTACATGGTTAAAGGACGAAGGTTCGGTTATTACGTAACTATAAGTCAAGTATTCCATTAATCAAGTTAGACACGACTTCGCAGCCAACTTGTTAGTGAGACGACATCTAAGGTAACGTGCGCCGATGGAAAATGGTGAAAGCGAGGGAGAGTTATTTGGACTTTATGTAGCAAGGACCGAATTCGTACGATATACGAAGTGGAACGGCACTTACGAAGTCACGTATATTTGTTCACTTTTTGCCTTGGCGTTCGTACTCTACACGAAAATAAACATCAACTTAATTTGCAAAATTTATCAATTTGAAAATAATAAATATAAATATAATCAACGTAACACAGAGCTAACGGATTATAAATTAAAATAAGTTTATAAACGATGTAGTAATAATTTTCTTGAAAGATGATTATTTTAACAAATATTTGATATTCTATTTTATATATGTTTCTGTGATGAGAAAAGCTTTTCTGAGTTTCGTTAGATTTATAATGCATTTAGTTAATTATTATTCTTCAATTTTATCTTGTAGAAATATTTGTGCATTCAAACGAATGTCTCAAGTTTATTTTATGTATAAATAACGTGTACCAGCAATATGTATACTGAATTTTGTGGAATTCGTTATATGGAAACGAGTGAAATTTGTTCTTCATAAACTGGCAGTGAGACAATAAACTCGAGGAAAATTTCTGTTAAACGATGTTACACTTCTACACAAGACAATGTATTTGCACATTCAAAATATATATTATTGGTAAATTTACTTTTATTTATCGTATAACATTGTTATTTTTATGAAAGAAAAGTGCCCTGTTAAAGGAAAATGGCGAGAATACGAATAAGAAATACGAATAAAAATGATGAAAATGATGAATAATTTATATTTACTATAAAGGAAGAAATAGAGAAAGAGAAAGAGAGAGGAGAGAGGGAGAGAGAATCATCAATGTAATATAGCTTTGTCATAAGCCAAACCCGATTATCATCAAATCAGGACACGATAAAGCGTCCACTTAATTATCATAACGAGCTATACGCCCATATGTCAATATGCTATTTATAATTAACGCGTTCAACGTTAATTTTAATGTACGCCTACCATTTATTCCCGTTAAATATTGGACAAATGTAATATAACATGCGCCATCATATTATATTGAATTAATTACATTAGAAAAATTATATTTACGATAAAGTTAATATTAGGTACTATATTTCTCACTATTAGAAAAACAATGTTAATGTTTAATGAAAAAAAAAATGAATATGGAAATACATAAGAAGCTTGACATATAACAAATGAGATTGTGTTACACGTAAGTAATGTTCTTCGATGAATAAAGTAAGGCACTGTTAGTGCATGCTATTCCGCATCGCCTCCTCGAATATCGTTTGACTTCCGATAAAGCTAAAGGTACTTCGCTTCAAGGGAAAATCCTTATTTGTTCGGCATTTTACTTAATGGGGAAGCTCTATCTTTTTCTTTCAGTAGGGATTTTCTGGAGCTAGAGCTTATGGAAAAGTGCACGACGTGCCAAGGCCTGTAGTGACGAGACATCTTTGAGGATTAAGTGAACGTTGGACGAAGCTTCTCTTCTAAATTTAAAATATTTAATAATATCTCAGAAATATAATTTATGTTTTCACGTAGCCCTTTGTATTAGGAAACAATGATTGATACTGTTCCCTCTCCTTCTCTCTCTCTATCTCTTCAATTTTTCAGAAGATAAACAATTATCACATTATTTTAATAACCAATTACGTGGTCGGAAATATTAACAAAAACATAAAATATTAGTCTGCAATAATCATATATAATTATCACGTAAATAAATAATGCAAAAAAACTCAGAGCTTAAAACAAATTAGAGAAAATGTAACAATACATGCGACAGTTTTCTTATTATGAATTTTACATATCAATAATTTAGATAAATACACAGCTTGTCTCATCTTTTTTTTTATTTTGAACATCTGTTTTTGTCTTGAACCGCGTTAGCAAAGACACAAAACATGTCTCCGATATGGATGCTCTAAAATGCGTTTTCGTATTTTTAATATCTATGATGGACAGCGATGTTCAAGACACACGCCGTAAGCCAAATGTGCCGATGTTTCCCGTAGGGAGCGATATCGAAAAACAATTGCCGGTGATAAATAAGGAAAATTGATTCAGCCGAAAGGGGAGAGCTACCGCCTGTGTTCTCGATCCTCCCTTTCGCCGAAACGTATATCCTATCGCATCCAACGGTATCGAGGCCCATACAATATTTACGCTTTCCGTAGCAAACGCATAAATATTTCAGGAAGAGCAGCCCTTTGCCCTGGGCACCTATCGTCCGCCCTTCCGCATACTCAGGTGATCGCGTATGCTGCCAGTATTCAATGATATTGATTTGAATACAGAGTAAGGAACGTGACAACTTTACGTTATTTTTTAATGTAAAGTTGTACTTCAAAATGTCACATTAATGCAGTTATCTTAATATAATTTATCAGAGTCTTTTATGTATGTGCTTTAAATAATAATGGAACAATTCTATATTGTAAACAGAGAACATTGGAAAAATGAAAAATGTTATATAAATTAAAATTTCAAAGAAACAAACTTTATACGTGTATATTACATTATTTATTATTCTATTGTTATCACTAAATAGTCATTCAATCTTTGTTGTGACAAAACGATATTTGATATAAAATGTTCTTTATCGAGAAAATCTAGTCTTCTTACTATAAAGACTCCTCTGACTTTATTTATGCTATAAAGACCCCTCTCTGACCTTTATTCATGTGATCAGGTAGATGCTCTTTTTTCCTATTCGATATTGTACACATATACAAATTCAATCTTTTAACAGACATAAGATAAATACTGTATAGCAACCGTTGGTCTTTTAGATACTTTGTGTTTCCCTTTTTTCACGTACATTTTCTTAGTTTTATTGAAAGAATATATTATATTTCGCAAATGAAAATGTAACAATCATCAGATTGATGTTGTCAAATGATTTAAAAAACTTTCCGCTTGACATCGTACAAAGCCAATATGAATTTTGGATTAATTTTCTCCGCGTAATCTTCCCCAATTGAGATATATTAATATACATTTCAATGATGAAAGTAAATTTCGAATTCATGTTCCGAATGAGTTCGACAGCAATCATGTGACAATAATTAGTGTACTGTAAGTAATTGTAAAACTGTAAGTAATTATTCTAATAAATTGAAAAGAAAAGTAAGGACATTGAATAGCATTTCGGTCGGTCGTAATTGGTAATTATAATAAAGACGACGAGCAATTAATCATGCTTCTTGACCCCTTCTTCTCCTTTTTCCATGGGGACAACTGGGAATCCTGAATCAAGGAGTTAGTGTGTTTAGATCCATTCAGCGTGGCCGTTCGTTAATGAAGTCGCGTGTCCAGGCGCGAAGTTCATTTCCCTCTGAATGCGATGCGTCCGAGAATCATAATTACTATATTCCTAGCGCATACCCTTCCTGATGCGATACATGCTTGACGACTAGCCTTCTAGCATTTCCCGTCGTCGCAGAATCCCAATTAACTTAGTTTAAATAATACTGAAATGCTACGCAAGGGTTAGATATTTGAAAAACCTATATCTGTCAAGTTTTATCATATCACTATTGTTCTTAATCATAATTTATTAATTAAAAACGTATATGAAAAACGAATATTAATTCTTGTTTTGTTACTTTACATAATTATCGATACTATGTTCTAGTTTTACAAGAGAATTTTCAAATATGCGTAAGATTTTGTAACAAAAAAGTGTGATATGAGATACATGAAGTATACAATAATACTTTGATATAAATATGAAATGAGAATGTTCTCTCCAACGTTGGATTAAATTGTGCTAAACTAAACTCACTTTAATATTTTTCGACCTGAATAAATACATGATACTTAAAAAGTTCTGAAATTTTAGAAAAATCATAAATCATGGTGAAAATCATAAATTTTTATTTCTAACATTTATATTTGTATACATTATTCTTATATATCTTGAAATTTTGTTGACCGTTCTGTAACATTTTGTTAAAAATAGAAATAGATATCTAAAGAAATTAAAAAACGAAACTTTTGCCCAAAAAAGATAGGAAAAAATAAAATTTTTCTTCTCTGCTTTATTATTGTTCGTCAATTCGAGATATAGTTTTCTGATATAGTACATGATACATGATGTATAATATTTGCAAATACACGCAACGAAATTGATTAGCATGCGGCATCCTGTCGCATATTTATCAATTTCTGACTACCAGAGCGTCTCGCATAATAACGCATGAATCTCCTTTGATCCTTTCAGTGAATCGATTTCGATACAGAGACGCGCGGAATGTCGATATAGCCAGACGAGCTATTCGGACATCCTGATGAGTCCCCATGTTCTATGAACTCCCTTTTATCAGCCAAAAACGGCGCCGACCGCCGCATGGAATGGCATGCACCTATGATCGTGCAAGCATTCGCGGCACGATACACGCTCGTAAAATCACGCACACATCCCGTAGAAGTATATATGTATGTTAATGGAGGCGATCGCATAACATGATCTACACTCCCACGCATGGCTATAACGTTTCGATTATAGGGTACTGCTATTCGACCCGGTTAAACCATCGCGCATGGATTTAACCGTGGTTCAGTTTCCACTTCCAAGTGAACCAATCATTGGCGAAGCTCGATATCGCGGTATACTCCAAGTTATAGTAACGAATACGTTATGCGAATTCGATGAAGATGTAGTTGGTATCGCGAGAAAGAAGATAATCGAAACTCATGTATCGATGATAATATTATTCAGTTATATGTACGTTACATACAAATGTATTCTATACAATGAATATTCTATGTGTTATTAGCTTATTACGTTAATTATGCAACATGATTAACGCATGTTTGAGAGATTCATAAAATTATTATATCATATAAATAAAATGAGAAAAATTGCCTCTGTTTATACTTATTGAAATATTACCCTTGAAATAAAATATTGGAATATTTAATCACGTCACAAGTCAAATAAATTTTGTACTCTCAAGAAATACAAAAGAAGCAATACAAAAGAAGTTGTAATGAATAATGAAAAAATATAAACAGACAAATGTGTCGGTGATCTATAAAAGTAAATCCTCGGATAATACGTAGTTAATTTAATTAATATGAATATGAATTTTTGTTTTTTTTATGAGCTTCAACTTACATTTTTATTTCCTCTTATCTACTATATATATAATTCAGAGAAATAACTTGTCAAATTTTTAATAATATGTTCTTTGACCAGTTTGAAGTCGATCTTTTCTTAATAACTTGTTCAGATTCTCTATCTTTTCTTTGCGTAATTATAAAATGTCTTCACAAAAATTAACAGTCACGATTGCGTAACGTGTTGAAATTAATTGCGGTGTATTGGATTTAGGTGAAGCAAGCAAGCGTAAGCGACATACCTACAAGCGAGCAGCTAATCAACGAACTGCTCGTATGTTGACAGAGCCGTCGATTCCTACTCTTCGAGCCTCACGTGTGCACTCGTGTGCATGCACTGTACAGTATGTACGCGAAAACCGTACGTAGGTATACGTAATTGTACATAGGCGGTGGCATTTACCGTTTCCTTCTTGTTTCCTCTCGTCATATCGTTTTCCATGTACTAAACTTTACCCTGTACGAACTTGAAATACAATAATTAAAATTAATAATTAATTATAGACCAGTTGGAGGAACTGTATGTGTGTGTGTGAACGGAAATGCAAACAAATAAGTGTCAGGAAGATGTGAACAGATCAGAAAGATTTTATTTAATACATTAAGTAATTTATTTGTACCCTTTCAGTTTTGATAAATACGACTAGATGGAATTTATGCTATTGGCGTATGCTATTTATTTCAATCTCCTTTGAGATAAAAATAGAATGAAGGAAGCGCAAATGGAAGTGAAACAAAGCTTATATTTTCATTACAACTTTGTTTTCCCTTTTCCATTTGTAAAATCTAATTGCCGAACGTCGAGTCGTAAAAAGACACGCTAAGGAAAGAATGAGCACGTTTGAAGGTAGAGTACTTTGCTAAAATACTACAATTGTGTGCGTCTTCTGACCATTTGTTGTTGACATTTTCTAAATAAATTTAATATTATTACATTTAACAAAATTTATGGTAAATATCGAGAAATTTACGAATGAACGTATCATATCTATATCTTTTATTGTCTTTTATTCCGATGTAATACGCATTTTCGTATCCGAATTATATGACTGTCGATCTTTTACCACTTAAGACAAATACTAAAGATTTATACCAAATTATGGCAAAATAATCATGCTAAATATGTATATTAACATAACAACGTCACTTGTTTTTTGTGACTTACATATTATTTGGACAATAGATATGCATATTGATAATATTGGCGAATATAATTATAGATGTTAATGTTGGTTTGTTAACACAGTTATCGGGAGCACAATAATGTTATTAATTATTGATACGATTACTTTGTTAAACTAACATCTCCCTCTATTCACATATGATGCGAATTGTGAAAGAATTTTTTCGGATATCCTCTGAGTCTTCAAAACCAACTATTTTCTACTACTCTTTGTATCTCTATTCTTTCGTAAGACGCAGGTAAGAACGATATTACATTTATCCGGGATCTTTTCACGTAACCTATGCCCGGAAAAACTCGTACAGAAAACGATAAACGACGCGTCACAGCGTGTTTCGCGATATCAATCCGATCGTGAGCGAGATGCACGCGAAATATATTTCTGGAAATAGATTATCGGTTCGGCGACGCGGAAGGTAAAAACGCTGAAGCATGTTGTCACGAATGCGACCCCCCACATTCCGTTTAAATGGAATAAAATACCAAATACGCAATTCGACAAACTAAATTCGATGTTATTGTAAAATATATGCTTATAATGCTTTTATTTATCGCGAGTAAATCACTGCATACGATCTCATCACGTTGATACAAATATTTATCTCTCAGAATTGTCAGAAAGATATGCGTATCACAAGATGTTAGTATTTTTTTTTTATTTTTGCACTATAGAAGCACTAAGGCATCTTAAATTATATCGTAAGGTATTTTCGAAAAATTTGAATACGAATATTGGAAAGCGAATATGAATCGATGACAAAGAGACTTTTGCGAGGATACATTTTCATATATCGTACCTGGTAAGAAATTCCCGTATATTCCGATAATCCATTCTTTCGTCGTCACGTAGAAAACGTACTGACGTTACCATATACGACGCCACCGTCCCTAATGGAAAGTTTTCTTTTTCCTTTGGACTGTATTTTTCGTCGTTGAGACGCACCGTATCCTGCCTCGAATTTCATCACGCCGTATCTCGTATTTTGCGCGCTTTCGCATGTACATATACATGAGCGTCCGCAGAACTCCGCGCGCCGTGATATCGGTTTCTTTCCGAAATCTAGAAATCCCTGATTCGTTTCGCTCACTACATTGTCGTTCGTCAGACTACAGTAAAATCCCTTATCTGGTTTCCCGACCGCGTTTTAAGGTATCAAAATAGCTTCCATAGATTGCACTCCTTTCATGATATTCGTCGCCGCGCGCACGCGGGATGAGTTATAAGGAGTATATGCTTTATGTGCCATAAATTCTAGCTAGCATAACACATAAGGCTTAGATAAGGTATAAGATTCGGATAGTTTAAATATAGTATTAAAATTTCAACATTTTTACGCTGTATTTATGACACTCAGCACTTTTACCTAATAATATATTTATATTTTATCTCAAAATTTTCTATCTCCGATTGCGATATTATTCAACATTTAACGATTCTACTGCAAAGTTAGTCCGAGCTTGTATTTATTATGCGAGCGATTAATATAATTCCTTAATGATGACGAATCATAAAAAAAGTCACTTAATATAAAAAAGACAAATAATTTAATGCACATGGAAGTAGCTTTTCTATGCATATATTGGATTGCAGTAGTAGAATAAAAAATTAATAAAACATTTAGATTAATAATATAAAAATATATAATAATATAAAAATTAATACTATCAGATTAACTTAAAATTTAGAACACGATTCGAACTGAAATAATGTGTACTCCTAAAAATGATTTCGAACGTTTTATATTCAAAATAAATATAACCAAAAGAAATATTGTATTGTACAATAATAATAAGCTATTGATATTTAACTTTTAATCTATTAAGAAATATTTAGAAGTATAGTGTTTTTTTATTACTCCAAAATAACTTTTTACTATCGTTATATAAGAAAATTTCATATTCGTATAAAATTTATTGTTTCCCAAGATTGCACAACTTCTACTTTTCATTCGCTAAAGCAAAATTATAATTAAATCATCTGCATGCACCGAATAAATTTACTCTCCAGCTGCTGTATCGCCGTCAGCTGTTTCATCCTTTGTACCAACTTTTACTCAAGACTCTTTTACTTCAACTTCATACAGACTCTCTTATACGAATATAAATATTTAAGTAATACATGCATAATATCAGCATATATATTGAGATTGATTTCATTTATATTATCACGATCATCGTTCTAACATTGCATTTAGTTTATTTCTACGTTCGATTAACAAATAAAAACATGAGAAACGTATGCAACGTAATACGATTCAATTTTTCCCGGCGTGTTATATGTACAAAAGCAAAAAACCATTTACTCTCCATTACAAACATTTTCTCCTTGTAATATAATATGATATAGTTAGAAAATTTTATTTTTTTTTTTAATCGAAAGTGAGAACCTTTTATAAAATATATTTTTTATTTATATATTTGTATCAATTATCACAATATCAATATGTAATATTTTAAAATTTTGTTCGAAATACGTTCTGTATAGGTATGCCTGTCATTCGGAATGTACGATAATATGCCAACGTGAAATACGATCGCACACATAGCGAAACAGGCTAAGCAATCACACGTACTTCATTTGGCACTCTCGATATTGACTTGCACACGCGAGTCGTTTTTACTTATGCAAAAGAAAATAGTATATATAGGTAAATAGTAAATACAGGCAGGTAACACGGAAAATCACGGGTTAATGCCATTTGAATTATGAATTTAGAAGAAATAAATATCCAACTGTAATCTAACGCAGACTTTTACATAACATAAAATAAATTTTTCAATAGGTAGCTCTTCTGTTTTAATTTATAATAATACAGGATTGTAAAATTCTTATGTAATTCTTAATAGATGAATCGAAAACTCATCTTTTGGCCACCTTTAAAGTTAAAATTTTTTTCTGGATACATGTTATGATTATATGTTAAACAAAACTTCACTCTTTGGACGGATTAGGATAACTATGATTCGAAATATTATGGTTAATTAATTGCAAATTTTCTAAAACTTTACAATTATATCTCGATTTATGTACAGTCTGTATAATGACAATTGGAAACTAATCCGAAGAATAAACGTACGTTATATGGAAATATTGTAATTCCAAGAATAAAATTGAAATTTAACTATTGTATTGTTTTAATTATGAGTAGAAAAATTCATTTGCTAATAATAAAGACCTATTAATCATGTACTTCTCTATGTGCTCCACTTATGTTATAAAGTTGACCTAACAATATTTATCAGTTAATTCTAAATTATTTATTTATTTACTTCGAACGAGAAACTTGTTACGAGCCATTAACACAACTCCTAATAAGATTGTTATCTCTTTTGTATTTTCACTCTTGATTCACTTTATGCGAGGTTCCGTACGAGGATACGCACGATAGTGCGAGCATATGGTCAATCATTGAGTGTCTGGCTGCTCGCGCGGAGGATAGCGCTGATTGGTCCGTCGTCGCCGGTTGGTTGACGCGGCTCGTGGCTTTCGGCTCGCCGAGCTCGAGTCGGCTCGCTCAGTCGTACTCGAACCGCGCATCGGATAGGGTGGTGTGCTACCCTCTCTCGCGATTTCGTGGCTCCGTTGTGTGCGTGTGCGCATACGTCTCTGCTTGCCATGCGAGACGCACCACGTTGTACGTCCTCGAGCGTTGTGCTTCGAATGCGTTGACAGATACAAAGTGTGAGAGTGAGTCCACAGACGATTATTTGAATTGTTGCGATTTCCAAGCACCGCGATTTTTAATTATCGCCTTTTTGGCTGCTCTTCGATCGTGACAAGATCAAAGCGGAGTACCGCAATTTATCCTGATACGTTGCTCAATCATAAATTTTCAGAACGCGCAGAACGATTGACGTGCAACAAAATCCATGTAATCGTGTGTCGCTTCGAGTTGTCACGCGAAACCGTCGCTCGTTTAAATGGAACTACGCGGCGAAACTGTCGTCGAAGCTCGTAGCCGTCCTCGAAGCTCACAGCCGTCCTCAATATCTACTATTGCATAAACGCACGACAGTACGCTCGAGCGAATGAAAAATCCGATAAAGGCGGATCGTTTTCCATTCGGGAGGAACGCCGCGGCGACGAGGGGGGTGACAAAACGTGAAAAAGGTCCACTTGACCCCGCGAGATCGAACGCGGCGCGTTCTCTTTCAAAAGACGATTGTACGAATTCGTCATCTACGCGTCGACGATCACCGACGATCAAATGTACATCGACTGACATTCAAAGGGATATATAGAGCGGAGTTGGATGCTCAAGCCAACGACGCCAGGACGCCCATAATTCGCGCGCGTACAGATGTCCTCTCGCGTGTACGAAGAGGAGCCTTTTCAGCGGATGTGCGCACAGCAGGAGAGATAGATCGTCTTCGACGTAATCTGGCGTTGACGTGACCTAGCCTAACTTTTGCTCGAACTCCACCTGGTCTTCATCCCCCGTCGTCCTCCAGGCTTATCGTGTGTGTGAGAGTGTGTGTGACGGCGCGCGCGGGGCCGTCCTTCCAAACTGTGTCCCGTCGGATGGGGTGTAACTTCGCGCATTAGTTGGGGGTGAGTAATATACCACGCTGCTTATACAACATTTTGAAGCAGTGCACGAAGAAATTATCGGCCAATGGCTCCCCTACAGGAGAAACGCTACGAAACGCATGGCGCGATATAATAATGCGATGAAATTGTTGAAAATTGTAATTTGTAACTAATTTAATTAAATTTTGAGCATGCGCGTATTATTAAATTCCCAGGAGAATTTTTTTCACGATTAATTTTCCAAAGGGTTTTGAAAGCTTGATTAACAGTGTCCATTTTGAATTCATTTTATTTTGCTGTAAATTGGATTTTGGCGAAAAAGGTAAAAGTACTCAGGTGACATATTGCGTAGCGACATGAGAACGTTTGTTTTAATTTAGAATAAAGAGAAACAAGGTCGGAATCAAGTTAATGTAAAGCATTCTGTATTCACTATACAAAATGAAAATAGCTTTTTTCATCTCACAATAGTATTACGGTATATTTATTATGCAATTCATTTCTTTATAATGATTTTTAGTTATTTTACACCGTAACTAAAAATCGCGGAACTTTGTGTAGTTAGCTCATTGTATGCCCATCGTACAACGCGCCAAATGCCAAATTATAAAATATGACTCTAGAATCCTCCGGTTTATTTGTCCGGCATATATAATTTTCCAATGGATTTAAAGGGCAGAATATATGTCATAGAAATATAGTCTTTGCACCTTTTATCTCGAACATCTATAAATATTCATTTATACTAGTCATAGAGTACAGGTATATAGTGTGCATGAATATTTAACCATCAGTAAAGGAGCGTCTCAGCGTTACACAGAGCTTTTGAACTAGTAAATACATTTTTAGCTATTACTTATGCTTTCAATCATGAGATTTCTCGGAGTTGATCTGCATGTAATATAGTTAACAGTCTCATCGCCTCGTCTACTTCTGGGATGGACGACATGTTTGAAATATTCATTTTTAATCCTTTGCTATCTCTCTGACATTCCCTTTATTTTAGTATTTTCTTTGATATGAAAGAAAAAGAGAATATAAGAAAAATATAAAGGAAGAAAATATTAGATGTAACATGTAAGAAAATCTACATAGAATAAAATTTTAAAGATATACGGTTTATAAGAAGTTAATGTACCTTGTGGATATTTCGTGACAAAATTAATTAATAATATTTTTCTATGTTTTACTATAAAAGCATTTAGTAGAATTATTATTCGTAAAGATTAGAGAATTACATTTTCCAGATTTCCGTTTTTCGAAAATTTTATTTTTATTTTAACATTAATACAGATATAAACTTAATGCAAAAGTTATTTGGCTTAGTTACAGAATTATATGATTAACACATTTTATATATTATATAGATTATAGAATTAACATATTTTATAATTTACTGTATTTTTTAAAATTACTTTACGTTAAAAAAATATTACTAAAACTTGATGTAATTTTAGATAATCAAATCGTAAATGAGACGACGTTAATGTTAACACAATAGAATTTCAATTCGAATTTATCTGCAGAATTCCGAGGGACGAAATACGATATTCGTCTTACGAACGGCAAAGAGTTAAACTGTGTAGAGATTAATTGCGTCCGCAAAAGACACCGCTCGAGTGCAAAAAGGCGCAGTCGTCAGAGAAATAATATATCCGCCCACGCTTTAAAGGTTTGCCGAACCGCAATGGATCAGGCACTCGCGTATTTCGTGGGCATATGGCGTCGAAAATAGTCGGTCGTTTTGGAACGTCTTTCTACGGGCCGTTTTAAGAGTAATCCGGCGGAGAAAGATGAGGAGGGCAGCGCTGAGCGCTAATTGGTTAATGTCCGTCATTACTATACTCTCCGGCACGGGAGGCGAAGAGAATTAAAACCGGCTATCAACCGACGAGAAGGAAGAACCGGGGAAAAAAGCTTCTCTGTGATCTTTTTAGCAAGGTTGTTGCGGTTTCATTTGCATGACCGCTTAAGGATGTAAAAGATATATCATTGTACCTCATATAAAAAGAAATATTATTCTTTTTTTATTCATTAGAATAGATGTGAAACAATTATGAAGCTAACGAAATTATATTTGCCACTTTGATGTTAATCGCACGTTCTTTCTCGCATGATCGTCGGATTTGCTCGTCTAGGGGGTCTCGTTAAGGTCATGCAAGGACCTTATCGTGAATACATCCCTCGACCTCGAAGCACGTGATCCCGCAATTAGTAGTAGTCGACGTTTACTTTGGCGACAAAGGGAACCTTCCTCCATTATTCTAAAAAAGTTGGTTTCAGATCTAAAGAAAAGACCTTCCATTCCATTTGTAATTAAATTTAATTTTTTTCTAAAATATACTTAATGTAATTTTATAAGATATTTCGAAATTTATTGTATTAAAATAAACGAAAATACCCCGAAATTCCTCCAATAGACGTATATTGCATTATTAATTTTCATTTGCAGAACTTAGCTGTATTGAACTATGTTAATTAATTTCTACAAGCAATTTTGTAATTTATGTAATACGAGTAAATCGATGATCAGCTTACTGAAAGTTCCGTTGTTTGAATTGTACGCGTATTTACTGAATATTACAGTAATTACGCTTTTAAATGCCGGGACGGACCTAATACGCAAGCATGCAAAATGTATGCGGCGGAATTCAAAATTACGGTTTTCTAACTTAACTGAAGATTACGGAATAATGAGAGTAGAAGCACGCATTCTCCTGAAAAACGTAGAGCTTCAAAGCATGGTACGATTACTACTGTGTCATAAATATTATCGTACATTATACTTATCTTAACATATTGCGCCTTGGGGTCTTTTAAATTTTTGTAGCGTCTTTTTCCTGGATATTCTCTACACTACAAATATAAAGCGTTATCGAGTCTGGTTTCGAATCTTGCGTATAAGCACATGATTCTAAACGATCGGCATCCGTGATTCGATTCTCGCACGTAGAAAGTATGAGAAATTGAAAGATTCCAGATACGGTGCTCGCCACCGACATGTAAGTTCGTAGTCACGTGAGGCCGAATGACTAACACCCTCGTCTTTACTACACGAGAATACACTTACGCGCCGGGGGCATTCATTTTCCGCTATCGTGAGCCGTACTTCTCGTGCAAGTGGCTTGCGAGATTGAAAAATTCTAGATAAGAAGATGTTAAACTGCATCCTCCGCGTCTTTGAACGATCATAGAAACGCTCGCGTGATTCTTTCTCTATTAATCCAATTTTAAACCGATACAGTTATGAGACGTCTGTGTCAATAACTTTTTTACAGATTTCCATTGAGATATCATGTTTAATCTTGAGCTGAGCTTAAAATCTTATAAATTTTATTTTATTTTATTTCTTATGTATAAGAATAGTACAATGAATACAGTTGTGATTTATTCCTCGACATGCGCGAGTGATAACTAAGTGCAAGGCGTTGTTATGAATCAATTAATTATGAAACGTGTAACCATGATTAATAGAGTTTATGTAACGATTCGTTTACATTTATTTATTACCAAACGAATGGTTGGACGACATAAACAAAATTTCATATATTATCGTAGTTTATAGATGGTGAATATTTTGTTCAATAACGTCGCTCTTTGTAAGGACGACATCAAATACAAATCCATCCGTATTTATGGGAAATTAATAGCATTCCGACGTCAGAAGTATGGAATGCGAAGTTATGAATTCCTTTCCAGCGTTTTCCGCTCCCGATGTGAATTTATTCACCGCGTAGTCATGCTTAATTCGTCGGTAATTACAGCCGCGCTCGCGTACATTCTTCGCTTTGAAATTTCATCGTAAGCGCACAGCCATCCGCCAGCCATCCACGAAACAATTTCATATTTTCAATGTTAAACTCAGAGTGAATACCAATATCGCGAAAATTTCTCGCGACGTAACGTTGCCCCGACATACCCCCGACCCATTTGCATAGTACGACCACCAGTGTAACGGCATTTTCGCGCGACGTTTTTATTAGGCCGATGCAGCCGGCAGGGAATTTCTTTTCCGCCGTTTTGCGAGATCCTAAATTGCGCGCGCTGCATTGCAGCAGAATCCGGTAGCATTTGCTTTCGCAGGGCAAAGGGAAAGACTTTTGTCGCGGTTGTCGCCATTAGCGTGCACCATAGTAGGTAGACGGCTACATTTGCAACTAGCCACACGAAAGCCGACAGCAACCTGTGTACATTTCGACGGCGAGTGCACTTAAAATTTCCATTTACTTGCTACACGCAGCCATTCGTATCGGCGCGAACGTATCCTCGCACGAAAGGAGTTGCCGACCAAGTAAAACCTACTATCTCGTTGCGCCATTGTTACAAGTGAGAAGGAAGATACGCGTAAAAGTGTTTTGAAGTATAATGGGTAGCACTTGACCGAAATAGAAGAATTCCCCGAAGATACTATCGATTGTGGTAGTATCTATTGAAAAATTATTTCAGCTAGTTTGGAAAATTTTTTAACGTTTAATTATTAGCAGTAAAAACAATGTCATAATTATCTCATGACATTATAGCAATGTCTCTTTTATTTTATTTTAATTTGAGTGAAATTTTTCTTTGAAATTTCTTTCGTTTTAAATAATGCAAACAAAAAATTTTGAAATATTGTTTTACAAAATATTCTTGTTTGGATATCAGAGGAAAAACTATCAAACTTGGTGAACAACTTTCGCATACACGAATAGCAATTGTGAAGTCGATAAGAATTTCCACCTGTTTTTTTATACTACTTTGTTACATTAAGTTCCTGCATCCTGTTAGATCTTGTTAGGTTGGCTTACGTTATGAGGGTAGTATAACGGTCTAGGAAAAGTACATACATATAGTCGAGTGTTTAATACAATAATCAAGAATAGAGGGCAGCCATTCGTATGTAAGATGACGAAAATTGGAAAGACTTTTTTGTAAAAAAATGTTTTTACTGTACCTTATTCAAAAAGTACAAGAGACTGTATCGCACATTAATATACATATATTATGATTAAGAAAATAATGTTTTAAAAACATTATGCATTCCATACTACATACTGCATTCCATATTAACGAAACAGCTAGGTACATATGTATGATTATGATCAAACATTTTAATAGTTCTATTACCGTCGTTAATATTTAATTATTCTAAAAACACGCAAAAAAAGGAAATATCTAATTTTCTAAATAACATTAAATGAATTTGCATGTATATATGAATTAATTTAGTTTATTACCTAGTTTATTCACACAGTTTATTTCGAACTTTAAAGGTATTATATGTTCGGTGATAGAATATTCTTTCTTTTATGTCTAGCACAATATGCTACCAACGGCTTAAGAACTGATTTATTGTCAATTTAACTTTTGAGATTGGCTAAGTTAACGCGCCAATATACAACTTAAAGCACAACTTTCGCACGAGTTTAGACCTTAGATCGTAATGCAAAACGCCATATTCTTGAATAGAACTATGGTTCTCTTCAAAATGCTGAGTTATTTATCTCACGATTTTTAATATTAAATGATATAGAATGAGAAAATTCCGGAGACCGAGATAGAATCGGCGTGTGTGAACGCTCGATCGTACTAACGCGTTTTCTTCTGGAAGGGCGCGTTTCGCTCTCGTGCTTTTCTTTCTAATACCGACGGCGATCCAAGCAGGCGTTATTGAAAATCCGTATGCGAGACGACACGGCGACGGAGTCGACGACGTTGCAACAGCTCGTGTGTTTAACCCCCGACCAAGGACGCGCATACTTTAGCCACCCCTTTTAAGTATTCCTGCAATAGCGCCGGGGGCCATGTGGTGTGTAACCCCAAGGTGAGTTCCGTTGTAGCCAGCTAGAAGCGACGCCAATATCTTCGTCGTTGGTAGAAAGTAACAGACATGAGCGTCGTGCAAAAGAGAAATCCTTTCTCAAAGAGAAAATTGATAGTGTCGATGTAAGAACAAGTTTGGTAACGAAGTTCATCTCCGGAATTCATGTGGGTTCTACCTTCTACCAAGATCATATTTAATAAAGTTACGCAAATGAAACAGCCCTGTTATTTGTCCATTCGTGTTCGCAATTTTGAGAAAGTTCTCTCTTTTTCCCATGAAAAATTATTTATGTATTTTAATAAAGGGAAGTATTCAAATTTTAAAAGAAGTAGAGTTAGGAGGAGAGAAGGAAGAATTACTTGTGTTTCATGTAGGGGAAATGCAAAATTAAGAAAATCTTGCTTAAAAGATATGACCTTTTATAATATATTATAATAAAAAAAACATGTAAAAAGTTATTGTTTAAACAACACCTATCGAATTTTGTAAGAAAACAGTTACATATAAAAAAATATGTATGAAAATATATAATTCATTAACTATACTGGAACATAACGTGTAATGAATTAACTCATACTTATCACATCATATCCCTAACAAATTAGGATAAATAATTAAAATTTACACAGGGATGTAAATGCACTTATGTACATGCTAAATCCAAAACTTTTTTATATATTCTCAAGCACTTTTTTTCCAAATATTATTTTTGTACAACACGATATTTAAAAAATCGTGTTAAATGAAAGATCAAAATCTAAACAAAATTTAAACAAAAATCTAAATGATATTAGAAAATATATTTAAATATTTTTTATATTTATTATATTTTATATTTATATTTATATTTATATAAAATTTTCTAATATATATATATATATATATATATATATATATATATATATATATATATAATTAAATCAATAAATATAATAAAGACTGTATCATATAGATGATTATATCGAATGATTATTTGTTTAACATACTTAAAAGAACAAAGAACTATTTGCGAGCAATTTAATCAATAATGCAAAAAATCTGGGTATGCCGTGGGTGTGTATCTGTATTAGCTGGTAAATAACGAGCTAATATTGCTCGGAAGATGCTACGCGTTTAATCAACGGCAATAAAATAATCGATACAGCCGATACAGCCGTATCTATATCATTATTGACATTTCGTAATAAAGCAGATATTGGAAAAATAAGTTAACACGAGAGGAAACGAGCGCCTGCGTCGCAAGGATTGAGATACGTTTTACAAGCTCCTGGGGACAAGTTAGTTGGGAGAGCGCTGCACGGAATTTCTGCGTAAACGTTGCGGTACATAGCGCGTGCTCGAGAAATTGATGCCCCCGTGGGAAGGGACAGCACTTCCTCCTAAATAAGGGACTCGCGCGGGGGGAGATAGTCGCGCGAGTTTGGAAATTGTGACCGCAACGAGACCGACGAGAATGTCCTTGTCACGTGCGACTGGTATCGCTCCTGGGATAAGCGCTTTTCTCTTCCGCCTTCTCTATTTTGTACCGTGCACGCTTCACTTCAAGAACAAGCCGGTACGTTTATTGTTATCCAACGAAGGTGAAGTGTCGCGTCATCGTTCTTATATGTGGTTATTACTAAAGATTGAACACAACCTTTTTAGTAAGTTTGAAATATTGTTTATTTTACAATGTAATACATCAGCTCATAGATAATAAATTTCAAAGTGAAAACATTAGAGGATAATAATATAAAATCTTCAAATTAGTAATTAGTAAAGAATTTAAAATATAGAATTAAAATAACTAGATCAAATTACCTTTTGTAATTTCTAATATGTTACATTTTCTCTTAAAACTAAAAATACAAGACTTTTTTATTCTTTTTGAATTTATAAGTGTAGTTTTACATTGTTTTTTCCATTTAATATGAATATTATTTTTATATTTATTATTCTTATTACCATGTAAAGAGTAAGATCAACAGCAGTTAGATAAAACAGATTCGTGCAGTGATAACGATTTGGACGCACCGCAATTTAGAAGAGAATTCGTGATCTCTTATTGTTTATGTTTGAAACTAGTTAGCGCGCGCGGTGGGTATACTCGTTTGACGGCGGACAGGAAGGAAGGGTAGACGAAGTCAGTAAACTAGGTAAGCTAAACTGACAATCATAGCTTTAAAAGCACCGTATAGCCGAAACTTTTGCCCGGGATTCCGATCCGTAGAAATTAGTCGGTTAGATCGAAACTTGTCGAAGTTTCGTATCACGCTGCACTCTCTGTTCCTTGATTTGGCACGTGAGAAGATTTTAACGGATATCGTAGCAAAGCACAAAGCTCGTACGAATCGTACGTGTATGCTCGTACGAATCGAACAAGCGTAAAAACGTAAAAAAGTTTGCCCGAAGCCAGGTAGAGTGAGATTATCAGTCACCATACTGGACTACTATACATTTTTTCCCCCTTTTTTCTTTCTGTCTAATCTATTCGTGCAGCTATTGTATTACGCGGCATGCAACGAAAAATTACAATGTTCACCATACTTAAAGCTTTATCACGTTTGAACGTCACCGCGTGGGCCAATATTAAACGGTGATATAAACGGTGTTAGCTGGCCAATTTGGCACAGAAGCGAAATAGGAGTAAAAAATATCATGGACCGCTTGAGAATTTCATGGCAAAGTGCGCCGTGGACGCGTTTTATTTTACACGGCGGACATGCCGTATCAGCGTGGAAAGTGGAGCACCCTCGCATGGCTATTCCTAGACCAGACATTTTCTCGTGCCTTTGCAGCTCTTTCTCCGTTTTGCGTTCCTCTTTTCTTCCTTTGTCCCTTTTTCATTTTTTTTGACGTACCCAGAGATGCGCAAATATTTTACGCGAACTGATACCAGCATAGCAGCACACGCGCTAGCGCTATAAATGATAGCGCGAACATGTTTCACTGAGATGCCGCTTCTCTTTTGCAGCCGGATATACCGAGAAATAGAAAGCTCGTTTTAGATACATTGAAGATAAATTCCTCCGTTATTTTGCTGCTATTTTGATATAATATTTTAAAAAGATTTTTGGACGATGCAACACGAAGAGCAATTTAAAAAGAAAAAGTATCGCGCAAATGAATTGCGCTAATTGAACGGAAATGTATTTGGAAGAAAAAAGGGAGATATATGAAAAATTATTCATGTCCATACATTGAATATAGTCATTATTGTTACACCGTGACCGTTGATTCCCTTCCTGGTGGCAATCGAAGTAATATCATGATTGATTATCTTGGACACGACATGTCACGCATGTCGCTCGATAAACGATGCACAGTTATAATAAATTTCTGCGGCTACATTCGATCAGCAACAGCGTTCTATTCGACCCTTCGCTATCGTTTTGTGCATAAATCGCATCGCGAGGCAAATAAAGATTCTGCATGGATAACGCTACACGTTCACGATTCAGCGGCATGAATGATAGCGCGAAAAACCAGGGTTTGTACCAGGGTTTCGCCTCAAAACGTTTCGCCTCTTTCTCGTGATAGAGCAAATAAATAGCTTTTCGTTTGAACTAAATTTTTGTAAATCTTATTCTTGAGAAAATTACAATGATCACACAAGACGTTTCAGGAGGTACGACCATGCAGTTTATCGTTAAATTAAGCTGAATAATTCCATCCTCGAACCAGCAGCGTAAAATCGATATCTGTGTTGCAACTCGAATTTTAAAACTTTTCCATGATCGAATACTCACTTTATTCGTTGAATAGTCTGATGGAACTGCATCGCTCATCTTTACTTTCTTATTACATCCCCCTATTACATCCAATAACCGACAGCTTTCAAGCACGTACGGCGACATTTAATTTGTCATTTGTTCTCTTTTATTAACAATGGGAGTCGCAGGTATAATCGAGTGTAGAATTGTATCACGTCAATTATATGATTTAATGTAATAAATTTGCAGTTCAGAGTACATCACTAAAAGTTCAAAAAATTATATGCGTATTAATAATTTTATGAACGGCTCAAGCGCCGTTCATAAAATTAAACATTGAAATTGCCATGAAGCTGGTAATAATTTATTATAAATATAAATTACAAATCTTTTCTCAACGTAATATTTTTTTTACCTATTTCTCTACGATATATACTCGTAAAATAATTTCTCTGTTACCATAAATTCATATCCCACAATATGCTATTTTTCTTAACAAAGCTGCCCGGATGTAGAGCTTACACGGTTGCTCGCACGCGCGAGAGTTATGGTTAAGCAACCGAGATGGTAAGGCCGGGTCGCGGACCAACGAAGTAAATTTACGCTGATGAGAAAATTCCACGTGTATTAGATCGATAAGGAAAATGGAATGTAATTTTCATAAACTCTTTCTTGACTAAAATCGATCGTTATCGACGATGTGGTTATCGTCGTTATAATTATAGTAAATTAAGTAGGTAAGTACGAGCTCTTCAATTACAAACAGTATTTTCTGTTTGAAGAGCTGATGCCGTTTGTGGTTGAGGTAGTAGTAAATAAATTAATTCATTTATTTATATATGCGTATGCCGTGTATAGCTTTTTGCATTATTTATAATGATATTAATTGGCTTGATTTCTCTAGCGTCCTAATTTGACATTAAATTAGCATTACAAATGCTCAAATGTCCACGGTACTTTGGCGGATCGATTAATCCAAAAAGTCACGATGGTAGATGTTTTGTACATTCAGACGATAATTTATTTTCTAATTGGTTTATTTCCTAATTGGTGGTTGCGTGTTCGTGGTCCGACGTCCGATGACATGTAATTTAGTATTTTTTCACGGTGTCTGAGTAGATTCTTTGAATCGTTCAATTTTTATTTCCAAGACTAGGTCGGCTATTAAACCAAATATCGATTCGCGGTTGCTCGAGCTAAACGGCCCAATACGAGGTTTGCAATAGCTCGGGGCAACGGCCGGATTGGGACGCAAGTGAATAATACAGTACACGGATGCTGCCGATACTTCAGTCGCTAACGAACCTTTCCGGGCTAAGGAAGCTCTATTACACGATAAATCACATTGAGCGGAAAGAATGCTATTTGTATTTGATTGTTGATTTCAATAGATAGATCACATCCTGTGCAGTTAATAAATCTCGTAAATGTCGTATGTTAATTGTTTCGAGAATTAACATTTATTGGTTGAATGAAAACTTGTCTCTTTCATGTGAAATAGTAGATCAATATCTCTGTCTCTCTCTCTCTGAAAAGTTTAAGATGAATAGTGGGTCTAAAATTAGAAATTGAAAAAGTTGGAAACATTGGATTTTAGCTTTATTACATTACATGACATGACATTCATGTTCTATACATTCTGAAAATTATGTTTGCCTGTTACAAATATGATGTACATAAATATAGCTAATTTTCGATCTTTCTCAATTGATGTCAAGTTATTATTTTTGTTAATTATTGTAAATTTCTTTATTAGTTACAAATAATAATAAACTTCAACTTTTTTCTGTTTACCATTGAGATGCTAAATCTGTTTAAAATTATAGATTAATACATATTGGCTAAATTATTTCATCTACTATCTGTTGAATTTTAGAATTCTAATAAATATAAAAAACATTTATTTCCGAAGATTTTTAACGAACTAATTTAATTTACTAATTGCTGAACACATCTGGCTGGTCCAAAATAGAAATCATTCTCTCTCGCATGACTTAAACAACGGTAGAATCTCTTTTTAAGATTAATCCATTACCATGTGGTGGCGCGCGTTGTACAGTTACGGTACATTAACTATAAAGGGTGAACAGTGCGTCCTTTTCCCGTCTTTCACCCTTTCTCTCAGTTTATTTTCCTCCTGCGTCTCCCTTTATTGTGTTATTTATGTGCTTAATACCAGCTTAAGCGAAGTGGCTCAACCTTTCTCGTAATCTGTCGCTTTTTTCTTCCGTATTTTTCCTCTCGCGCAATACAGATACGTAGGCGGCTTATTTTGTTCTTGACGGCTTCGTAATCCTGTGATTTTCCTTGCGGAAGAAACCTGATGTACGAAGTAAACGTAGAGGTAAGAATAATTCGCGGTGAGAAGATAAAATGAATTAATCGCGCTCGATAGGTTTAATTGTCATGTGAAGCATGGTCGATTAGTGCAAGTGGCCTTGTTCGACATCGATCGGATATATCGACGAGTTCTGCGAGTGACGGTGCGGCCAGAAAAATCATGATTTAAACGGCCGAACTACTTCGTGTCCCGCCGTCTCTGCCATTCGGCGCCCCCGATTTCCCCTTGACTCTCTCGTACATTTTGTTCTCCGTTCTTTATTATTCCTCGTGACTCGGTCGCCCGGTTCGTTCCGCTTTGTTCTTTTTTCCTTCCGGAACTGTACAACATACGTTTTCTCATACTACTCCAGACCGTGATTTTCTAAAAGCTTCTTCTCCGAGGTACTTGAAAATTCTGTTCGTGAGGTACGGTAGATATCTTAGAAAAAAAACTGTTCGCTTTCTTTTGGTAATCGGCGTCGCGTCGGCGACTTTCGCGATAAGCAAACTCTAAATAGCAGAGATTAAAGGCAAAGATTTTTAGAGATATCAAAATAGAACTGTTGATTTTCCGAAAATTCTTTAATATTCTCTTAATTATTTTCATTATTTTGTTGATTTTTTTCCTTTTTTATATTGGATTTATATTGGATTATAAGTATTTTACATGATACAATTTAACTACAGATTTACAGAATAAAGAGAAGAATTATTCTTAATTTATTTTGAATTTCTGTTTCGTTAACATTTTGTTCGAAACATGAAGCTTCGAAACATATTTTTTTTTAGATTTTAGTTGTTATACTAGTAGGATTATTATTGGAATTTTCCTGTTTTACTTTTGACATTTCTCTTATTGTCTGTGAATGTTACAAAATACTATTTGCACAAGAAGCATAATTATGTTTTTTATTAATATATAACACGATTTGCATCATACAAAAACAAAACTAATTAATTTATCATTGCATGTATATCTCTTCTATTGAATTTCTGATATTCTATACTCAGAGTCTTAATTAGTTTTTAAAGTAAAATGACGAATCTCGTGATGTTATTAGTTTGACGACTTAATTAGTTATATGTATGAATGTGATGGTAAGATCACAGTTAACAAAATAATTTCTAAATGAGATATGTATATATGCAACATCCTCTTCTTTTTTGGGATTTCTATAAAGAGATCACGTTATTCGGAGTCTCTTTCACAAGTGACTTAATAGATCATTTCAGCTGGTTATGTCTTAAAAACGCTTGTATGTCTTGTCATTTCTAACAAGATGGCACTGGTACTTTTCGTCACGATTACTCACACTGATAAGCTTACCGATGTTACGTTTAATTATAATTAAACTCTTACTAATAGTCAGTTTAGGGTGCTCTACGACACTATAACTGTTATCTATACTAACGAACTCGAATGGATCGTTCAATTAAACGCTACTTACTTAATGCGACCGATACTCCCCTGTGCTCCCTCTGATGTTCTCGCGAACATCGTCAACGCTTTTTGCCACATTCCTCATACCACTAGAGATACACCCGCATCTTATGCCGGTGAACCGTATATGGAAGAAGATTAAATTGTTCGATAATATGCCAATCACCTCGCTACAAATCTACATAAGTAACTTATTCATAATAGCGAAGTAATGCGATATCGATCCGTTTCACAGCTGATAACCGAGATCATGCGAATTAATGTTTCGATTATTGATTAATTAATCACAACAGATTTTATACCGATTGAAATTTAATAAAATATAAATTCAAGGGACGTGTTTCTGTGATTCCAGTGAGGTGCATTTATGTGTTTCGATATCACGTAACGTGCACTACGTTCCAGCTTTGTTCTCGGTTAATTTTAAAAAATTCATATATATGCAGTATATTGTACGATCATACCAATCATACCAATGAGATACTCATAAAATTATGATTTTCCCGGATTATAAAAAGAAAATTTATCATTGGCTACACGAATACTTTCAGAGTGAATTTAACGATCAATACTTAAGCGTGTATTTTTTGTGAAAAATACCGTAACTTCTAGTAAAAGAATTTTCCAAGAGAGGTGATAATAGATATTCCAAACTTCTAACTATACGTCTCATTCAATAGGGTAATCAGCATTTCTCAACAATAATTGTCGAGTGGTTTCGTTCGGAACCATTCGTTATCTTTTAAGCCAAGACAGTTTAATTTGTACACGCTATATGGCTGAGAATATATTCATTTTAACAATCTTTGAAAATATTCATTTTAACAATCTTTTCTCGATAAAAATTTTTGATAAAAATTCGAAATACTTTAATTTATCACGAATCTTCATAATGAAGACTAACTAATCTTTTTTTATCTAAAAATTTTATACGTGTAGCTGACATAATAAATGAGAAAAGAGTTTTGCTGCTGTTTTTACCACACAAATGTAAATTCTAAAATCGATTTATTAATTTATCAATAATGTCTAATATCGCTCTACTGTCACGGACTGCTGGAGGAAAGGTAAATTAGGATTCCGCAAACAAAATTGCTGATGTGGAACGGCAGCTATGAGCTCCGGTTTTTTGTCAAAAATGTTTGCGTGATACTTGTCATACTGGTCCGCGCGCGTACGAAACTTTAATATGATGAAATTCAGTTCATGGGGTAAACTGAATTTATACCTACCGTAACGGTCTCTCCATCACTATCCATTTTTCCAGAGCTTTTACTGGCATTCGCGGCAGCACTCCGTCAAAATTTTCCAAAGCGAGGCCGTCTCGCTCCACTGCATCGGTAATCATTGCACTCGAATGCACAAGGTAATACTTCACCAGGGCTTTGACGCGCAAGCTTTGCCCGCAGGTGCGGAATCGTCGGCTCGCTGCGACAGCTGCGCGACGCCCGTACGGTTTACAACCACGTGAAGCGGCTTGTTTAACGATAATTATAACACCGCGCCAATTCGATGGTTGTCCACGGTTATGACACATACACGTAATATCCTGTTTGAACTATATTCAGCGATAGTAGCGACGTAGAAGAACGAATATTTATATACCAGATTTATATATCGGATATATTTCGATTTAATAAATTTAAATTCTTGAGATTTTTTACTAAACGCATTAATTATTTTTGTTATTATTGAACGAATTATAATATTTTAGAAGATAATTATACAAGCCAACATTTACGTTATAAAAGAATAATTCATCTGCAATATCCAAAAATACGCAATTATCTAAGAAGGATAATTCATCCGCAATATACGCAGATGAATTATTCTTCTTTCTATATAAAATTATAATTATAATTAGGTAAATTAATATTTGTGCGAAAATGAAGACACATGAATAATGATAAAAACGATCAAATATTGTGTTATAACAACTATAATAAATAATGAGTTATATAAATAATAACTATAATAACATTTCTCTAATAAGTAGTAAGTTTTATTGCATATTATATTTTTAATAGCACGCTATTTGGATCGAAATTTTACTGTTCTACTTGATTGGCCGAACTTGCACACGAGGAATTCGTCATATCCACGCGTCAGCTGCAACACACTGACGGATTACAACCGTGCAGGCACGTCGGTTAACGATAATAACACCGTCGTTTTCCACGTACATCAACGTGTAACATATGCACACAGTGCGCCGATACGTGCGGATTTAAAGCCGGAACTTTGCCAGTAGCTTAGCTTACAATTAGCCATCTGCACAGCGCTCGATATATCCGGTGTTGTGCGGTTAACCGGTTAACTTGCTGAACGGATTAATCGATTAACCAATTTACTGAATTATTTTGTCCATCGTGATATTGTAGGACAGGACCGATCGCTGATTCGTTTACTCGATTTAACATTAATTTCCCTGTGCTATTGACAAGTTGATTTTATTCCACTTTTTATCTCGCATCGTCGCCTATAATTCATCGAAATTTTGTTACTATTGCCCCGCTCCTCTGTTGATAGCTCCACAATATAGCCCCGAATTAATTTTCCTACATCGCTGACGCTCTGACGCAAGTTACTGTCAGCCCCGAATTAATTTTCCTACATTTCTCGCTAATTTGCAACGGGGGAACCTTGTTTCTCCTGCATAGGTGATCATTGCACTCAAACGCAACTACCAGCTAATATTTTGACATCGCTTTGACGCGACATTGTTGCTACAACCCGTCGCACCGGCAATAGCGAGAACGGCATTGTTTAGTAATAATTATAGTGACAACATACGGCGAATGTGTATGTGTATACAACACAATGCATCCTATCAAAGCAGAAACTTGTAATTACCGCTCCCATGATAATTTCCGTCGATGCGCGAGGCGTTGATTGTGCAATTGAGAATACATCTAGAAATGTCACATTTATATCGCGCGAAGAGCTTCCCTTTGAATAATGGAGTATTACAACTCATTGTAACCTGTTGGCATATCACGTCTAATTATAATTACACGGTGAAGTTATACTACTTTGCTGTATGTACTGTGTAAACCTTGAAAGACGACAGCGAGAAGAAAGAGAGATGGAGAGTGAGAGAAAGAGCGGGGGAAAGAGGGAGAAATCTATTTATGAAATACGTATTAAACTGACATTGAAACGATTAAACGCAAGTGAAATTATGTAGAAACTTTTGAATGAATTTTCGACCACTGTAAATAAAACAATTATACGGGAAGTGAAATTAATTGGAGAAAGTGTTTAAGTCACTTATCGATATAGTTGTGCATCGTTATTATTGTTCATCACTTGTGAGGGAGAGAATAATTTCTTCTGATTTCTGGAATAACAGCATTTAATTTGCATGCCACGCATAATGGTATGTATGGTCAACGTTTTATACTAATTTTGAAGGCAGAAACTCGAAGCGTTCACGTATTTTGCTCTTGAAAACTATTTTCACTATACGCAGAGCACCCAATATATAATCGCAAGTGGGAGATACTGCGAGATTATCTTTGCCTTCCGGCTAAAATAATACGCGACGTGCGTTCTCGCAATTTGAACTATTAAACTTGCTAATTACGTCCCACGCGAAAGTAATATGATGAAAAAATAACAATTGTTAAAAACTATTAATAACATAGCAAAACAATCTGATTTATATTTCAGCGTTTCTATTGCTTTGAAAAAGTTTATTATGAGCTATCTCCATTCTATTAAAAATTCGGTATTATTTTGTTGTTAAATTACAATCTTTAGTAGAAACATATTTGCATTAAACACGTGAAAAATAAAATACGTGTATATTGCCGAATGTTGATTAATTTAAAACGTTATAAATGGAAGTATACGTGTACAATTCATTGTAGATACTTATTATAATTTGCGAGTATAAAATTTTAAAATGTATTGATTAAGTAATAATGATCATACTTTTAATAATAAACTTAGCTTTCTGAAGTGTTGGATTATTTCGATATTATTGGATATATTATAGTCTTATAAGCAGGTATATGTCATAATATTACAATATTGATGCTAATATTACATACAAAAGATAGAAACTTATAGAGAGAAATAGCTAAATCACGACGCATGAAATTGATTGTATTCTTCAATTATATTTCAACTGTTACGAGTTCTTGTCGATCCATGTTATAAGGAATCGTCATAATTTTCATTTGGGATAGGTTTCATTGTGATCCGCGTGTCGCTTTGCCATGAAGCGTTTGTGCAGGCTCGATAAAATATAATTTCGTCGGTGTTTCCAGTTGACGTGACGACGAGACGGTACAGCAAACAACAAGACGAATGAACGTTCGCAATCTTGACAAATGCAAGAAACTCCGGTTCTCCACTTGCCTTATGCTTGCCGGAAAACGTTTGTCAAGCCGAACTGAAATATGGCAGCGTACCATCCGACAATATTTAATTGCGCCTTCTGCGGGAATGAATTACAGCTCTGCTAACAATGGCGCATGATGTACCAAGCACCATACAGAATGAAGAAACTCCACTTTGTCTTTAAGTTATGTTGCTCATTTCTTCACATACGTTTATATGGTGAGGAAGTGTATGTAGAATAAAACACTTCTAATGTGAATTTAGAATTCCACAGTAGTTTGGCAGGCATTTTGCAAGCGCATTGACGATTTGATTGCGTTTCTTATCAGACATTACGTTCTAATACGAGAATAATTCGTCGATCGATTCCATGTTTTCAAACGTCGCGATTTTTGTGCAATTCTTTTGCCGTGTATTTCGTGATACGTACTATAGCCTTAATCAAGTACTGAGTGCATATCTGAAACAATGGGAATCATTCTTCAAATCGCGTCAAACGTCGATCATCCGCGTTGGTGGGAATAATTCAAACGTCGGCACGTTTCTAGCCGCACCTGTTCGACGATTATCGATTTTCGTAATGTTCCGACGTTGGAATCCCGACGTCGTCGACGAGACTTCGCACCGACCGCCACCCGTCTACTTGACGTAATATTGATTATCTGTCCCCGACTATGAATAATCGCATCGAATTCGCATATTACATTCGAGACTTTTTGGCGGAAAGTGAGGTCAACCGTGGACTTAGACTTAGAGAGGAACGAATCAAATCCAACGCGAATTGTCGTCGGATCATGCGAAACCGGAAGTAGTATCTGACGTGAGAATACGGAATATCCTGGGAGGAAGCTGTCGATAGCTTGGATATGGAATTTTACGGACAAATCATGGGCATAAATCGCATTCAAAGAATATGTAGCAGTAGTGACGGTAACCTATCTTCTATGACATTTTTCAGTTTCATATATTTCTTTCTTTTTAACAAATTATGGAATAAATCATGACCATTATATAAAATTATGACAATTATCTCTGGCGATTATCACTGACAATTATCATTTGGCACGGATAAAAAGTATCAAATAAAAAATTAAATTTTTTAAATAATATAATAAAGAACTTTTATATCGTTTCTGTTTTGTAAAAACTAAAAATATATGATCGTACTTTTAATATAATCCGATATAGTTCCGATTCAAATTCAGTTTTACAGTAGCGTAATCTCGACAGACGTTCCGAAAGTTTATAAAAGTGAATAATTGTTATTTTAAATATTATTGTTATTTTAAATATTACATTTATGGAAATTAAAATAAAGCTAGAAGCAGTAGCGATGGTTGTTAACTGTCATAAAACTGCATTTATATTAAAAGGTTTAATAATACGAGTAAAAAATTAAAATGTATTGCTTTAAATTATCAATTGTCGAGGAATATACATTATTTATTTGTATTATTTAAACTATTACATTGTGTAGTATTCAATGTATATCAAAATCCAGTATCGAAGTTTTGAAACAATAAGCTCTAACGAGTTAAAAATTGTATCTAGCAGTTCACATAATGAAAAAGGACTTTAGAGAGGGAACTACATAAACCCGACATCAAAACGGCATAACGCATTCAATAAGAACTTTATTCCATGAATAAAATGGAGTTATAGAATGAAGGGGAGGGGGCTACTTCGATAAAAAATAAGAACTGCGTAGACATTTATAATAAACATTCATTCATGTTATTGTTTTACTATTTTTGCTATTAATTTCTACTTATTCTTGTGGCTATTTTATGTTAATAATTTCATAAACGAGAATATTAATGTTATGGATACTTATAATTGCGGTTTTAAATGTATGAATATGTAATTTATGTAATGCATAATATTAGGATGCTTTAAAAGGGACTATTACATTATAACCGTAGCAGAGAAACTAGGAAAAATGGTTGTATAACTAAAACATGCTAATATTGTTATAATAATTTAATTAAACATCTGTGTGTGTACACGTATAAAATTGCATTTTTAATGCATTAACAAAATATAACTGCTCGTGCTTGTGGCTATACATATAAATATAAATGTGGATATGAAGGAGAACATAAGTCTGTATATGTAGATATATAGATATATTACGAAGATTATTTGTCACATTTTCTTTTATTAAAAACATATTTTATTTTATATATTGTGCAAATTTAAAGTTACAACATTGCGATGTAATAATACATTGTAATAATACATTTAAAAAATATTTATATTGATGTAGGACACAATCATGCTGTAAAAAAAGTGTGCTATAAAAAAAATATCGGAAAAAATATTTATGAACGTCGCGCTCTTCTCATCACGTTTCGCTTCGAGATTATTTTTCGTGCTCCGCGCGAGGTCACTTTTTTGTTGTTTATATCAACGATTATCAGAGTTTTTATCGACCTTTTCCGATTTCGTGATTTAGCGGTACTCCGTCCCGCTGCACAACTTTCTGAGAAAAATAGACGTCGAAATGTAAACGCTCGACGGAATTTGATTCTCTCATTCTCACGCGCGCACGGCACAATTTTCTCACCAATCGCAACCGCCGGCTGTGGAGAATGATGAATTCGTCGATCGAACATATCCCGTCCTTCGTGCTCGTTCTTTGAATTGAGATTACAACCGCTTTTCATGCCATCGGATAAAGACAAAGAGCGTGAGGCGGTGAAAAAAGATGGGGTAGCCGCGGATCGTGCGGAATCTCGGTTCCCGAACGAAGCTGGAGACATCGATTCGCACCGGCTTGATACTCGACAAAAGGTGAGGAATTCCTTACCGTCGCTTTTAACCGACGCTTGCCGCACACCGTTCGCGTTTACCCCGTTCCATCTTTCTGCGGGAAAAAGGACCTCAGAACCGTAAAGAATGTCGTGTTCCTGGCAATCGTCCGAATATCTCTGTGTATATAGAGGCGCTGAGGTACAAACGTCGGAAAAGCGGTATTCGAGTTATTCCAATATTCAGAGATAGATGTATATAACCGCATCTCGAGCTTTTCTCCCCTCGCTCTTGTGAGCATTTATTTCCTTCTCTCTTTCTCCCTCTCGTGTTTCACTCTCACTGGTTTTACGTATATGAATCCCGATGAAACGAACAAGCGAGTACTCACCACTTTCCGGAGGTCGAACACAATAAAAACGGGTCTGTCAGACTGTTTCCCAGCAAATAGAGGAAAAACGAACTACGTTGTGGTTCTTTTCTCGTTCCTACCGGTATTCGGGGTTAGCCTTTATATTCAACTACTACGTCTTTATATGGAGGTGCTACGCTACTTTTCCTCTATTTGCTGGGAAACAGTCTGACAGACTCGTTTTTATTGTGTTCGATCTCCGGAAAGCAGTGAGTACTCGCTTGTTCGTTTCATCGGGATTCATATACGTGTGTCTAACAATAAATGCCAAGATAATATTTTCTACTCCACGACTTTATCCCGATATCTGGAATACGTAACAGTTTGATGCATATTTTATTTTCTTTGAATTTAATCCGCATTTAATTAATTCAAATTTCTCAATTTATCGTGAATTTGAGATTTTGTAATATTGTAATAAAATGTTACAAAATTAATAAATTTATTAAATTTTTTTAAATATTTTGTACCATAGAGAAAATTTTTATGTTAAGTATAATTGTAAGTCAGTATATATATATTATAACAATAATAAAAATTTAATTTAATTTAATCGCGAACTTAAGTTGAGAAATTGACATTTATTAACGAGAGACATCGTACTTCTCAAATATGCTTATTATTGACGACTACCTTATGTATATATAAATCTTTCCAATTGGTCCTTTAAAAAGATATACGAATACTTGTAGCTCGATAACCAACAAGCAACCATTTTCATGCTCCACTGGCGGTAAATCATCAGCGACTTATAGCACGTAAGCCCTTGGTCCTTTATCACCTATAGACACGCAGATTCGTTTTGACGGTGAAATATCATCATGACATCGTGACGACTAGTTGCTTCGTAGTTTTCTTAATAAATAAGACTGTCAGTCGTGACCTTAGCTTTTGAGTAATCGATCCGCTTTTACTTTCTATTCATCTTGTTTACAACAGAGTATTTGAAGGGAAATCCCGATGATGTCCAGTGAAATGATCGAGAGGAGCAGAACACCTCTCGAAAGAAGAGACGAAAAGCTCTTTGGCTACCTTTCACGGTTATTAGAGCGATTCGTCATTTGGATGACCCGATCATCCGCTTGCAGAGATTTTTGTGTATACTGCGATTTTTCGAGTAATGTCAATATTTTTACATATTCTACTTTTGTCGCTTTCTTTAAGCACTGCGTTATATATATATTTTCTCGTATTATATTCTTTATCCGTTAAAATTTCAGAGATTACAGCATAATTAAATTAAAAAATGATACACATAGAATGTTTGATAATATTCAGATAATGAGCAATTTTCGTGAGAGATGATTTTTAATTTTTAATAACTCAATTTACTTTCAATCGTGATGTTACAATTAAATTGTGACGTTAAATCTATTCACGTTACGAGTCTGTTGCCGAAAGACTCAGATAATATTTTCGTGAAGCTCACATTTATTCCTTGTCGTTTTCCATCACTTCTTTTGATTATTCCACATTGCCTATCGTTATTTCCATATCTTTCTACTTGCCAGTTTTGAACTTATGTAAACGCCCCTTTTTCGTACCAGGACGGAATAATTTAGAAGCTCATTAGCTTTACCATTTTTTAAGTTCCGAATAAAGTTGGCGATAGGTCTTGAGTGTAGATTTCTCCTCCCCCGATGTGCTTTCTCTTCCTTCCTTACGATCGAACTACCTCAGAATCTAGCCAGGGATCGTGGTGGTCGTGTCGGTGGCGACGCTGATGGTGATGGCGGTAGGAGTGGCTCGCGAAGAGCGAATAGTGTAAGGAAGGGAGTGTTGGGGGGAGTTGCGCTTCGGGGGTGTTGGTCCTGGGTTATATAGCCGTAGCCTGGTCTCCACCACATTGGTTTGTCGAGCCATTAATCGGAACAGCTTTATACCTGGAGATTTATATTGGATTAGGTTGCGGGGTTGTGGCGATGGTTTAGTTTGAAGGTCCCTTGCTTCTTCCCTTCCCCCTCTCTCCGGTTAACTGTCGTCTCACCTTAATGAACGTCATTCTGTAGAATTCCTCTTAGCTTTCCATTCTTCTCTTGCTATTCACGATATTTATTATCAACAACATTACATTGTACAGAAAAATGACAATTAATTCTTGCTATCTTATCGTATAGTTATTCTTATACACTTAAGTGCTTTTGAATTGGTAGTAAAGTGTGATTTATTTATCTCTTTTGAATCGGTTTACGATTAAACTAGTGACTCACTGAGTTTAGTGACTTTAGTTGCTTTACTAACAGTGAATACACCTAAAATTATGTATTCATGCCTACATAAATAGAATAGAACATTTCTTATACTACAAGTGTGATATATGATATGATTTAAGAAAAAAGAAGAAAGAAAAGTAAGAATTATAATAATATTTCATTTGCTTAGTTTCGTTCCAAGGACCAACCAGTACCTGCATCGATCCGAATGCCTATTTTTGAACTTTCTCGTTATCCTGACAGTATCTAAGCTCGCGTGCGGCTGCCTCAAATCAATACTTGATTGCGCATTTAAAAATTTCTCATCTTTATATGACGAAATAATTTATCGACGGAAAACAGTTTGGAGATGTAGTCATTCAAAACATAGAATCTTACATTTTTATACGCGATTTTTTAAGTACGGTTTCTAAAGAACACGATTTTTTGAAAAATTTTTGCAATCACTTATGTATATATATAAACCTTAATTTTAATTCCTAAAAATGAAGTAATGAAAATTTTTCAAAATCGGACACACGTCACTCTATGTTATCAAACTAAAGAAACAAATAATATCTATAATATATGCTATAATGCTTATAAATAAATTGTATATTTTTTAATTTTTCAATTATTTTTCAATTAATTTCATTATTAATTATCAATTTTTTTCAATTATTAATAGTAGCTCCATTTATATTTCAGTAGCGGATGAGTGTACTCTACGACAGCAAATAAATAATAATGCAATAATAAAATAAAAAGAGTTATCTAGAGAAATAAATATGTAACCTTTCATTTAAAGTTTCGATATGTCAGCAAATTCTCTTTTTGTTACTGGTTGATCTAAATACAAACACTTTTAACACTTACGGTAAATACCAGGTGAAAAAACCGAGTGTGAAAAAGGGAATTTTCTCAAATAGCACCACTTTTTTATGCGGTTTTTCAAAGTAAACAAACGGATTTTTTTTTTTAAATAACGATTTTTTTACGCGTATTTTTGCGTAAGAAGAAAGTTGAGTGTATAGCATACAAATGATACATATCATAATGTGTTTTCTTATTATTATATTGCGTCGTTTATCTCTCTTCGATTTACTACACAATAAAATTTTAATTCACTTTGGATTAAAATCGTAGGCTTCGTTGGCATCTTTCGAGAGATAAGATTTAATAAATCCGAAGATGAAAGGAGAAACTCTCCTCATATCGAAGAAGTGCCGGAGCTTCTCGTGGGATGATGTTTGATGCATTACAGCGGATCAGAGTTCGCTGAACAAACTATTTCGGTTCTTAAAGTCCCTTGAGGAGCTCTCATGATTTATCGATAGGTCAATAACGGACCGTTCCGATCGGTATTGTACGAACTTGTGGTAAAAAGGTTTTAAGGATATTGCGTTATAAAAATGAAAAAAGATCTTTTATAAAAGGGAGATGAATTTTTCAAATGTTACGTATTGTGAACAAGCCATTTTATTTTCAGTCAACAGTTGACAGTCGGACGAGCCAGCTGTTATTTTAAAATCGGGTCCATTTTCTAATAGTATCATTTTGATTATATTAACCATTGCTTAAAAACCGTCTCAGTTTATATCTTTTCCAAAAGATTGTAAATCTCACGTTATCTGGATTTATTGTTATTTGATGAGTGAGTTCCACTTTTCCTTTGATTAAATCTTCTCAATTTTTATTTTTAGTTTGAATATTTTCGTCTATGAATATTAGCAGAATTTTTCTAATATTTTCTCTTGAAGATTATACTAGCTTTATACATTCAATTTTTAAATACTAATCTTATGCTTGTCAGAGAGCTTGAGATTATTTATCTATCGTCGCGTCGTTGAAGTTCACTTAAAGTAGAACCGAGAAACGTACAATTTATAATTTGTGTTAAATTATTAATTAAATATTACATGATGCTAACTCACGTACAGCTAACCGCGTTTGGCTCTCAAAGTCTACTTTTCTTGCTATTCGTTAATTTTATTTTCGCTTTTCATCTAGATTTATCTCACTTGCAGTGATTTTATTGGAAAATAAGGCAATATAGAATATGAATGTTGTTATAATATTATCTCGTAATATCATACTTGACGGGGGAATATTACATTTGTTACGAAATCAAGAATTATACAGAACATAATAGCTGTATAATATATGACGTACGTAATCAGCAGTAATGTTGCAGTCACATTAAATTATATCATGCATGAAATGCTACTAACGCAGATCTGACCGAAGTCAGATCTCATCTTCTCGTGAATTATGGAAGCCGGGTCATGTGCGGGTGCGGAACTTTACGACGGATTAGTTAACCCTTAACCACTGATAAACGGCTTCGTGAAGGCAACTCTAGTCGAGGGTTCCTATTATTCCACA
Source organism: Crematogaster levior (assembly GCA_901521435.1). Lineage (NCBI taxonomy): Eukaryota > Metazoa > Arthropoda > Insecta > Hymenoptera > Formicidae > Crematogaster > Crematogaster levior. Next base: position 748,228 of record CABEGB010000725.1, read on the forward strand.
CGTGGGAATCTTATAGCTTCATTTCTCGAATTACTCTCAAGCGACGACCTCAGTATCCACTCTCGCTCGAGCTAATCTCCATTTGGTTTGTAATAATATTTCACTAAATTTGAATGCTTATTTATTTGGTTATGATGTAATACACGAGATTGTCAGAATTTGTATCACTTGTCATATAATAATAGTGTCGTTACACAAATCAATGAATATAAGAACAATATTTTAAATGAAAAAGAAGAATTTTTTAAAAACATTTTGTTTTAATATTAACTCATATAAGAATTATAGAGTGATAATTATATTCACGTCCATTTCACGCGTTTCACGTCATTTCCAAAACGTTTAGTATTCGTAATGAAAAATCATGTTCGTAACAAATCATGCGAAAGAGAGACGTCCAAGTGTCAGAATTTGCTCGATGAAAAGAGCCGTCAGAAGTCACGTGGTGAACGTATTACGTGCGAGGCACGGAACTTCATGGCCGACTAGTTAACTCTGTTTCTACTTTCAGCCAATGAGTTTCGCAATGTGTAGTTCGCGTAGTTCGCAATTTTGTTTCCGAAAAGTGATAAAACTATGTCTTTTTCTATTTTTGTGCGTAACATACTCTCATTATAACTAGGAAAGGAGCAAAAAAGGGAATACGAGAGGTAAAATTCGATATGATTATTTTTAGCTCATTCAATTATCATCTCGAGTAACTAACACGTGTATAGTGTTAATTACAGTAATTTGTAATATTCCCAGGTGTGTTTATGAATTTGAGTAGTTCGCTCGCTAATCAGTTCTCTTGTGCATAATAATATTTAATGACTCTAAAGTACTTTCTAATAAATTCACTTAGAAACGCATTTGCCGGATTACACAAAGCACTGAAATCTATTCATAATTACCTTCCACAACGAAAATTTTCCTGGTCGAATGGAAAGTTTCTAATTAATGCACGATCATGTTCTATACCCGAAGTCTCTTTGGATGGTTATACAAATTAATTTGCAAGTCAGTATATTTAACAATACATAATTACAAGTAACACTCAGCGAAATAATGGTGAACTATTAACGAAATATATTAAAAATGCAATCTATGTATTAAAAATTTAAAAACTTTTTTATACAATTAGTAGTTTAATAAGAGAAAGATTCTTATTATAGAGGAATCAGAGAGATATAAGTAGGAAAAGTGTTAACTTTGAACTATTATTTTGTCCATTGATCACAGTTTTTGGAACGACCCATTGATTTTACAATGTTGATTATGCGGTAGCTGAGGTGGGTTTAAATTTCACGCTTCGCTGGTGAACCTCGGGGTACGATAAGGTTACCTAGCCAGGCGCCTTAAGCTACTATTGAGTACACGAGGTTTAGCGGTTTCCTTCCACGCGAGCAAGAAATTCCACTTCCGTGCTCCAGCGAGAATATTAGATATTTTGTCTTTGACGTTAAACGTGACGCGGCTAGGAAATCATGATCGCTTATCATAGATAGCCGAAAACATTGGCATTTTCGAACTAACACACCTTCCGAAGTAGAGAAAATAGCGACGGGGATATGAGAGGGTAAATAAAACGAATACGCTGTGCCGCGCTATTCGCGAGTTTATCCTCGACGATTCCCACGAGTGACATTGCAATCGATACGTACGAGCTGCGATCGAGCATTTTTCGCTTTGTACACGGTATCCTCCATATTCCCGACAAATTATAGTCGCATGTGCAGGCGCTATGTTACTTTGGTCATCGATAATTTAGTTTTATGTCTCTGCACATTGTCTAATATAAGAAATAAAAAGAAGGTTTAAAAATAAAAATAATTACGAAAAGAAGAAACGCCATAAGCAAAATAAAATAAATTTAATACAAGTCAATGTTCTTTAAAGGTAGTGTGACAAAAGTTTGCGGATTTGAGAAAATAAATATTAAGCACAGTTTATTATTGAAAACGGTGTTTACTATTAAATTTAACTCAATATGTATACACCTTCTAAAACATAATAACATTTGTTAAATGTTAAAGCAGAATGATTGACGTAGAAGAGATTAACGACTGCACGGGTTACGTGAATGAACCACGATATGGTCATCGATATAATGCATCAAAAGTGTAAACACAAAGTTATACAATGGTGGTTTACTGAAGGAAGCATGAAAATGGGAGACAAGTTCCACAGGGACAAAGATAACCGGATAAGACAAACGCCTCGACATTGACGCTGCGACCGTACGAGCAGTTTAATGAGTATGTACATCACGATAAGTCGAGCTAACTCTATACTTGATGCTACGATGTCACCTAATCCACTCACACATGCCCGGTCCTCGATGCGCTCGTGCTTTATTGCTAATTGCGACCTTTCTGAAAGGGTGTTCGACAAAAGCGTCGGACAGATAGTTATTTCTGATCTCTCCTTCTATATACCGCTTAATTATGTAGCTAACGTGTCCAGTAATACTCTCTGACTATGTTTTTATCCTCTTTGACGCTCACACAGCGTGAAAAGATTAGACTCGTGCAACAGCGTTAATTCGTTTAGTAAGATCCAACGTATTTTGTAACGTAAATGTCAGAAGCAAAATTGGAAGTAAAAAGATCATATCAAGTAACGAAGTTGTTAGTGCTTCATAACGTTTTGGTCAGATATAAAATTATTAAATACTATATTTAAAAGACATCTAAAAACAAACCATTACTTAATTGTTAAATTAATTGTTAATTAATATAAGAAAGTCTGTTGCAAATGGCGCGAGTGTAATAATAATGATAATAATTTGCCTAACGATCTTTCTGTTATATTGTGCTGTTATACGATCTATTATTTTCGAATGTTTCAACATTATTGATACTAACCTAGCATCTTTATGTTTCGAAGCGCACTTTGATCATTTTAATGCACCAGCAAATAAACAAATAGCATCTCCAGTATGGCTCGCAGTGAGGTGCCGTGGAATATGTTTTGCGCAATAAAAGTGGCATCTGCATGAATTCATAAGACGATGGACCGGACTAAGTACAACCGGCGTAATATTCGAAGCTCTTACCCTGAAAGTCAGACGGCAGTCATGAAGCTATTTTGCATTATTACGAACAGTTATTCCTCTCCGTGAGTCTCTCTTCCGGAGTAGTAGAAGAAGCGCAGCTTCGTCGCGAGACGCAAACGGGCGTTATGACTCGAGGTAACCGTCTGACAGTCGACCCTTTAACTTCCTCTTTCTACTGTCGCTTGTCTCTTCTCTCTCTCTCTTTCTCTCTCTGTAGTTTGAATGACTGGGCTCGGCATTTGCGAGAGCCCGGCCGGGTCTAACCGAGAGCAACACAGCTAAGTAGAATGGTGAAGGGCGGATGGCAAGTTTCTGGTTCCTTGGACATATCCCGCTGAGAAAGTTTCGATTTAACAGATGCCCGTGTACTTACGTTAGTCTGCTACGAAAGTCCATTTCCAAAAAAATACATTATCTTTGCTACAATTATTATTAATCGTCATGGCAATAATGTTAAGGGTTTTTTTATTCTATTCTCAAATTCCTATTTCATACTCTTCACTTGCCTTTCCTGTACTTTAGAACTGTGTTTTAGTTTTGCAAGTCCCCTTCTGTCTTCTTCTTTCCCGTTCTCCACTTCTTATCTCAGTTCAGTCGACTTCTGTGCGAAATGGATCTGTCCCATTTACCGATGGCACGGAGCTGAAATGAACCTGTTACGTTGGACCATACTCATACCAGCTTTACCGGATTCTCGTTATGTTCCTCGTGCACTTTGTAGTACGGTGGTCTACCGATTATTGGATGAACTTAGTCGATGATTCGAGTCTCTCCTGTGTGCGCATGTTACAGAATATAGTTTCTTGATTCGTCGAACGTGGCGATTGTAATCGAATGAATTGTACGCGAATTTGGAGAGTTTATTCTGGAGTTTCTTGCAGTGTAAAAAACCAATTTTAAAGCTGTGAATTAGTCGCGCAAATATCTCAGCAAGGAGATAATTTGATTCCTTTTTGGCGTATTCTTGTTCGAGATAATTAATGTTAGTGTTTGTGCGAAATGTATAAAATAGGCTGGATTACTTTGATGATTTGGTGTATTTTGCCATTTAACGGCCCGGTTTCATGTGACAGGTTAATTAAATCTTTGTAGTCAGAGATCCATAAGTCGGAATTTCATAGAACGGAGGAAATTCTAATTAGTGTTTGTATGAGAGGCGGAACGCCGTGGAAATGTTATGACGCTTTTGCACATGCAGAGTGCAGTATATGCTTTAGGCATTGCATTTGTTTGCATGTTAGACAAAGGTCATTCCATAGGTTTACATTCGTAGTGAGATAGAGAGAAAAGGAAGATAGGGCAGGAAGATGCTGCTACAGAGGCGTGGGAAACGAGAGGACGAATATAGAGAAACAACGTGGAAGTGCAACAACGTTCTCCCCTCATACTTCAGTTAGCTCGCATTATAAGCTAGAAATTTAGTGCTACCTTGGGATCAACTACTCTCGAGAAGCGTACCATTTCCTAGCAACGACCCTAATAACGCCATTAGATACATCGCGAATTTCTAATCTGAGGATAGAAACTTGCATAATTTTCGGTCTGCGTTGCGCATCAAGTACTTCAAAGTTGAGGATCGGAACTCTTGACATTATCATATCATTACGTGCGCGTTAGATTAAGGTAATCGCTTTTCCATCGTTGTCACAAATTTCATTCAAATAAACAGGTATTAATTTTGCTTAGGTATACGCGAGCTGTCGTGGATCGAGACGCAAGAACGTTCCATTTAACGCAAACACAATGCTGCTCGACTTTCGGTAAAGAGAGCGATGAGATTCCCTCAGAGAGTTCTCAGTTAGGGTCGGGTTTCGGCCTGTCCGTCTTTAAACACGAGATATCGATATCCACCGTGTCGTAATGAAAGCTGTGCCCGTGGTAATTACTTTATCGATACGCCGCAATACACCATCGATTTTTCTCAATTTCTTCTTTTATACTCCCAAGAGCCGTAAAACCTTCCCGAGGCTCGTAGATTTATTTACAGACCTGCTATTGAAGACATAAGTTTGTCAGACGAGGAAGGATTTAGAGAATGAAAGGCGATAGAAGAAAATCCGTAGGATCTTGAGAACATGCGCCAAAGAGAGAAGGCACATGGGATACGTGCGCACTCATACGCGTGTATGTTTTACTGGTACTATCCGGGCCACGTTCAGAAAATCACGAGGGACGCACGACACTCATGTGAACTTCGGCACGAGTTCTCCACACTCGCTTCCCATATGTATTCTCGTTTGTGCTCTGTCTATCCACAAACTCACACATATCCCGATATGTGTTCTATTAGATCCATGTATATATCTTTTTTCTCATATATTAGATCAGGCCTGATCTTTTTTCTCGTTCTAATATATCCTAATATTGCAGAATTTTTACGAATGCACACACAGTCATTTTCTTCACTTTTATAAGGGATAATAAATTTCCGTGAAAAAATATGGAAGGGTGAAAGTTAATTGTCGATTGTTGAATGATTTTCTCCGTACAAATTTTGCACGATATTTAGCGCGTATTGTTTTCATAAGGTCTACTTCTGGATATTCAGAATAGTCACTTTATTCGCGCGCCATTTTACCACCAGCGCAGCTGGCCTCATTGCTTCACGGTATCTCTCTCCCCAAGTTCGTTTCCTTCCATTTGCCTATCTATCTCCCGTTCTTTCTCATCCAGCGGACGTGAATAAGTGGAGGCGATTCAGGAAAGTTCTTCATTGGATGGCTCACCGCTGATTGAGATTCTTCATCGCGTTAATTCCTGCTTGAGAACGATCGCAAGAAACCGATAGTCGTCCACCGCGTCTGAAATTACATACTTACACAAACATCGAGATTCCGCGTTGGAAGGAGGTTTATAAATTTATTCATTCTTAGTCAAGATGAATGACCCCAAACTAACGTGCCAAAGTAAACGTTTGTCTCCATGGGACAGATTAACTCACTTTAACCTTCTTGTGTCGTCGTCGTTCAATCCAGCACAAGTTAAACAGAAAGTTTTATGCAATAAAAACGAACAAAGAAGAAGTACCCTCGAGATTCTTCTTTGTTTTTACTTTATATTACGTCCTCTAAAAGTTAGTTAGGTAATAGACTACTTAGCGAATAGCAATTAGTTACGCATTGTTAAACTTATTATATAAAACTGTATCATAAGTAAAATATAAAATAGAGTCAAAATGGTTTCCTTTCATATTTTTTATTTATCTTGTCGATGATATTGTATAACTATTTTCTAAAAAGATTTTCTATTATATCGGCAGTAAAAATATTTTAAAATGTCACAAAAATCTCTACGTTATTAATATTTACATCTTCTTTTTTTTTTTTATTTAATATAGGTCAAAGATTATTTGCCTTTTATCCTAATGTTGAGTATTTCGATGGTGCCATTGCATCATGATGCAGCCTTGAATACTTATCCCTTCACTCTTTAACTTTTTTCTTACCTAAGTTCTATCTCGCTCTGAGCATGAATAAGTGGACACGATTCAAGAAACTTTCCCAGCAGGCTGACTGCGCCTGATTGAGATTCCTCGTCGCACTAATCTCTCCTTATGAACGACCATAGGGAAACCGGTAACGACAGCATCCCCTGACTAATAGATATTAATCACGTTATTACAGATCCATTTCGTTTAGTTAAATCTAGTAGTGGACAAATTCGTAAAAAAAAATAAAAATTTGATCTTTTTATGTCAATTCATAAAAGAATCACGCGAATAGTAGCACATCCAACATGAAAATAAAATGTAATTACACTTATCTCTATTTTCTTTTTTCGAACAAGTTCACGATAAAAGTAGAACAGCATATAAATTGCTGGCAGTAAAAAATTACACAATGGTAGAAAATTAATAGCGTAATAATTATTCGTTTAATAAAAATTGAAAATTTGCTTCATGAAAGATGAAAGATGAAAATTTTTTGCTTCATGCAATTATACTTTATGCAATGAAATTTCGCATTTTTAAATAGAATATAGTCAATCTTTTTTCACACGCAAAAGAAAATTACATCTGCCTTGTAGTATACCGAAGACTTCGAAGCAATTAGCGTAATATAATGCAACCAGCAGCCATCATGGTTGAGCTTTCGGGTGTTATTTCGCGTTTCACCGCAGATTGCGCAAAACCATACAACGACCAACGCACTGGCGCAAAACGATGGATTTGCGGATATCTAATTGAGCTAAAGGTACCATCGATCGAACGGGGATTTATGTGTGTACACTGCACAGATAGGGTAGCTGCAGGCGGGAATACTTTAATGGGAGTATCGTTCGTTGCAACGAAATTTTCAAATTTGCCCCAGGATAATAACTGCCGCTTTACAATGAAACATTGCTGTACACGTTTTAGATTGTATCTACATTTCGACAAACTACGTTCCGAAAATTAAATGCTGGGGTCCACACATTTTACTACTACTATAAAAAATTTATTCATGAAAAAGTTCAGGAATTTTTAAATTTTTAACTTTGTCCAGAAAACACTATACATAATGCTATATTAACTTTTCATCTTTTTTGAAATGATTTATTCTGATTTATCTTTTTTTTTATTTAATCAAATTTTTATTACTTTTTATGTAATACATAAAAAGTCTTCAATCTTACATTGAGCTTTCTCCTTTTGATTTATCTGGGATACTTTTTGGTACTCACAATGTCACTGAAGAAATCGGATATTAATAAATCACAGTCGTCACGGAAGAGCTTGACAGGTATACATCGAGAGATGAGAGGTGCGAATTTCCGACATGCTCCAAGTCGACTAATAGCACCCAACCTTTTTCGTACCAAAGAATATCGATATTCGCGTCTCGTGGCGAAGTGTTCCTAATTTTCTTCGAGGTACTCTGCCCTGACTGTTGTGCTGCCTGGCTGGGGGTAGATAGGTAAAATACCGGCGGTTCAATAAGAAGAGAAGTGGCCGGAAGAATGCTCATTAACGATTTTGCGAGTCGATATGCAAGGCCGAAAAGAGCACGTTATTGCATAATAATCTGCAGCGTGCACTCTTGCGAAGGGAGAGCACCGAAGGGGGTAGTTTTTGTAGCTATTCTGTTCACACGCATGAGCTCAACAAAGGGGTACCACATGGCGGTTTTGTGTGCGACGTGTCCGCCGGTCGGTCAGCGTAATAACTTATCAGATCAATTACAGTTATTACTTTATTCCACTTCGACGCTTCAGAACTTTATGCTGCGCTGAGCTAGCTCGTTACTCTCGCAATTTTGCGGCCCGAACAAAAAGAGCTGCGCCGTAAAAGAAAAGTATACACATAAAAAACAAGTAGTACGGGAAAAATGGTGAACGTTTTATTTCGGGCAATGTCGCAAATAGAAGCGATTACTATATGTTCCGTCTACTGAAATTGTTTAGGATAATATATAAATTTTCAGAATAAAATATATGGTGTGTGTTTGTGTGTGTAAATTTTATTTCAATTTTATTTTTTACAATCTTTTTTACAATTTATTAAATATTTTCTAATTTGATAATTTAGTATGTGAATAACGTGCAAATAGTAAAATTGAAATTAAAACGTTCTAAAAATACGATAATAAATTTTCTCTCTCTTTTTTTACCAATCTGTGTCCTTCGTGTTCAGATCACGGTGAGAGATTCTCGTTAATTCAAGATTTCGAGAGCCTCGTGAATGAAGTCCGTCTAACGACGACACGAAAGTGTCGGCTAATGGAAACGATGGTACTCGAATCGTCCGTGCACTCTTCAAGAACTTCACTAGTCCTTTTATAGTAATGTCAAAGATAAGTATTTGACAAACGAGCGACTCCTTGATCTTTCCACTGACGCGACCGAGATCACTAAAGCTATCTCTACTATCTTCGGAAATATTATAAATAGACCAGATCAGTTCAGTCAAGAAAAACATTTTAAAAAGTCTTCTATTCTTTTGGCAATCGTAAATAAATAGTTATAAAATGTCTTTTGGAAAATTTATCAATTTGCGAAATTGTAAAATTGTAAGAAAACGATCGTTATAAATATCTCAAGAAATTTTATTATTAATGCATGGCACTTGTTTTTCTTTTTAGGAGACGAATCTTCTACAAATTTCCACGAAAATATATACTATTTATCGCGCGATTAAAATGTTAATTCGTCGGAATTAAAACGAAAACGCTTTCAATAGATATTTATTTGTATGTTCGCACGTAAAAGCTCAAAGCGTGGTTTCTACTGCCACAAGTATACTCGGGGCTCTTTCATTTGGTGATCGTCGGAAAGCCATCCTGGCGAAACGACGTTGTAACTGCTACACAAACCATTCCTCACTTGGCGCCGCAATCGAATCCTCCCGACATTTATTTTCACTCTCTGATTCGCGCACTCACGCACCCCGGCACTTCCTCCGTCCGTGCATTTCCGCCCACGATGCAAACGAGTCGCTAAGGCCGATTTACATTTCCATTAGCTACCTTTCCCCTCGTTGCGCGCCGATAAATCTGGACACTCGCGTGTAGATGCGTTCGGAAAATTCAGTGGGAGTTTATTCTCAAATGTACTGTTCCCCATGTTGGCCCCATGTACGGCCCGTATGCCTTCGAAATTGGTGAACGTAAAAATGCGCAATCCCAGCTATGGTCGTCTATCACTCGTGCTAGAAATAACTTCTTTTCCAGTTTCTTCATATATACGTCAAGCTATTTTTATAATCTTGAGGGATACCTGGCTAATTTATCCTCAACAAGAAACGTCTATCATAATTGGTTTTGATATCACATTTCCAGTTAGAATTAAGCAAAAATAATTTAGCAACTAATATTGACAAAGCAATTATATATCTTGCAGATTTAGATAATAATTCAATTTATTCATGTCGTTCACTGGAACGATATTAACAATATTGATGAGAAGGTTGAAATTTAATTGTATGTCAATTAAGCACAGCTAATAAATTAAGCTCAATTATCAGGCTATTGAAAAAAATAATGCGAAATTATAAAATATCGAAGATAAAACGATTCGATTCTTCTTGAAGCACGCGCTACAACTGCTTTGTTTATTAAGACTTATTATTGCTCTCACGACCGGAGCCAGTCTCAGCATCCTTTTCACTGCAAGAATATCGCTCCTTTTCCAGCACGCAGCACCCACAGCCGTGAATTTAATTGTTATAAATTGCCCCATTGGTTCGCGAAATGATTTACTGGCTCCCTTCGCATAAATTACAACAAAGACTTTCGTTAAGAGAGTGATTTACGATCCTATAACATCGTGCCATGGTTTACACTTGACTACATTCTTTTTCTCGCATTTTTTTCCTTTTCTCTCTTTTCCTGAAATTATCATTCAATTTCACGCTCTTCGAACGCAACATCATATTCGTTTTATCCAAATCTGAGTAATGGTTTGTTCGAGTATTCGCATTATTTTCGAAATACGCGTTGGAGTTACTGTTATGAAGATTGATCACCGCATTGTACTCCTTTTTGAGCAAGCATCACCCATGGGAACAACGCTTTTACCTTATTTCCCAATGCTGCAATTTACTTGGAAATGAAAGCGATACTAAAATATAGTACGTGTTGCCAACCCTGTTTCACGGGAATGTTCCTCAAAGTTTGTGTTAGTTTTCACTATTGCTGTTGTATGAGGACATGGATAAAATTCATGTTCATAGTTATCAGCATTGGAATTTGGTAAATTCGCACATCGAAAAAATGTTCTCTAGTAATTGGAACTAGCAATAAGCTTTGTTTTTTGAAATATATTCCACAAAGCATGACTTTCACAATGTAAAGGTAAAACATAATCAGCTTACACAGACACCTGTGCGCAATGTGCGATAGGTTTAGATTTTATGACACTGGTATAGCTTAGTCATCTCGTTCGTTCTTCGAGAGCCGATTTAAGGATTTTACACCTTGCAACCGGAATCTATTGCGTGATAAATCCCGACACGATCAAGGCAGTTTACAACCGGTTGATAAGCGTAAAAACCGACCTGTAGTTGTGGCGTGCCGAGCGCTAAGTGAGTCCGAGATTACGAGATGGGCAACGTTGGTGATACGACATAAGGGTGAACGAAACTGTCGAGAGAATGAGGTGGGCCGAGGGAGGAAGTTAATCTCGAAGATGTCTGGCATGATTCCCGAGATGGGGGTTTATTGCGTCGTAACGTACGGCCACGGTATGCGAGATCCAACCTTAGGAGTTACGCCCAAGCGCAGGATTTCGGAAGCTCTTCCTTGTAGCTTTTTACGTTCCTGTCGGATGTACGCACACCACCGTAAGGTAATCTTTCGATCACGAGGATACAGGGAATGAAGATTTTTCCCGCGGCGGGAGAAAAATCTCAGCTTTGCACGCGCCACGCGTCTTGCTTAACACACATGCCTTTAACCTGAGGCACTACACACATCTTAGAAAGAATCTTTGGCTTTTAAAGTATATGACGTTACTAGAAAAAAGTTTGTGAAATCTTGCGAACATGTTTGCGTAGACCGTCTCGATCGTGTCGACTGCAATCAACGTTTTCATCTTTACCTAAAAAAATTATTCTCCTTTATTTCATGATCTTTGAACCCCGCGATTAATTACGAAATCAGAGTGAAATGAAAATGTAAACACAACTTGAATTCTTTTGATTTTATTTTCGAGAATTAGCGGAAAGACTGGTGGTAAGAAGCCTTGACTTTACAGGATTAATGTGTTCTACATAGCTTTTTCATGGACCGGAAACTCTTTATTTGATTTTAACGTACCTTAATCTTCTTAACGCATTTTTGTTACATTAAAATGCAGACGAGAGGCATGAGTCATCTGCTGAGTCATACATAGTCGTCAAAATTCCGGATGTGCTAATTACGTGAAATATTATATAATGAAAGGATTATACGATAAAAAAAGTATAATTAGAAGCTCAAGCAAAATTTTGTATATAGCTATGTTTATTTTAAATTAAATATTTAGTATAACTTATATATGCATTTATTATCTTTTTTCATACAAAATGTATTTAGAATGCTTCTACTGTCAATTAAAAATGATGATGTATTATTGTTTTCTGTTTGTGATAAAAATTATTGCAAAAATATGTTTTATCATAAATCTTTACAAAATACCATTGAAGTAAATTTATATGTGTCACACAGATAGGAACGTTCGTATCAATTTTAAATGATTACATGCAAAATAATATATATATATATATATATATATATATATATATATATATATATATATATAGGATTAATATATGTATATATAGCGAAACTAACTCCGCGATTCGTACTTCGCATCCATCTTATTCACTATAAATCAACTTGGACTAAATTTAGTAATGGCCGTAGGGTACGCAATAAAACATAGTCCGAATAGCAATGTATTATTAGTCCTGTTTCGGCAGAAACGAGTTTCCGTGGATTATCGCACTGCGCACGTGATATAATCAACGTAATAAATTAGATCCAGCCAAATCCGCGGACGTTTCTAATATCGTCTATGTTACGTTTCCTGCTAAAAGTGAGGATTCTCATCAGCTGCTCTGATTGGAATACGTAATCAGGACTCGAGGAGTATAGCGAATACGCTAATTCCGGCTTCGTGTTACATTCACTGTGTAGTGTCGGCAAATACCGTAGCGTAGTCGGCTATATACTGAACACTCAACTTCTCGTCGTAGTCCTTCGTTATTCCCTTGAGTTTCGTTGCATGTAGACAAAACCATACATATCAACTTCGAATGTGTCACACTAACGTGACAATATTGCATGTTGCGCTTTGCGCATCTAACAGTTTAGAACAGCTAGCTAAATATAATATGTGAGCGTGGTCATTGCTTTACAAGCTTCAAATACTCTTTCAGACAATAAAGAAGTAATTAACTACAAAAAGTGCCAAATGTATATGTGCATGTGTGTGTGTGTGTGCGGCTGCACGGCACCCTTATACATGTCGCCCGTACATTCTCACGCCATTCTTTTCGCGTGCTACGCTATTATCTGCTGTGGACGATGCGCGTGAAGGGAGACAGCGGAAGGGTGGAATGAGTCAGCGGTTTGCACACCTTGCTCCGCACGCGCGTTGCTACGTCGCAGGCACGTTCCGCGCTATTGTACGTTAACTCTGTCCAGCACAATGCTTAGAAAAGCAGTAAAAAGTACGGGCCTTTCGGGCGAAATTTAGTGCGCGTACGGTGACATTTCCCCCATCTCCTCTCGTCTCATCCCCCGCGTCCGCGCTTAAAATGAGAATGTGTAAACTTCTCATATTTTTTTTTATTTTTACAACATCGCAAAATTCGCGTTTACGTCCCACTTTCAACCGTGAACGGCTAGAAAAAGTACATAAAGGTATTTCTGCCATTTTGCGCAGGCAATTGGAATAGACACACACACACACACAACACACACACACACACACACACACACACACACACACACACACACACACACATATGTACATATATACAACATATACAGGGTGATTGACGTTCAAGCTTTCATGTGCAGGTAGAATAGGTAAAATTAAGTAGAAAAGTCCTCTACCACTTTGTTATTTTCGTAATAATTAACGAGAAATTAATTTAAAAAAATAGGCCAATCTGCGCGAATAGAAGCGCGCGACAAGAAGAGACCTCGTTGCAAGATAATAGGAGCTGGCCGGCCGTGCGCCGAAGCGATGGGAGGCGCGATCTACAAAGGACAATCGCCGCAGCGAACGCGAATCTTTATCCGGATAGAGTTTGACGCGAGGATCCGCGTTCGTCCTTTGTAAAGCGCTCCTCCCGTCGCTTCACCGCGTGGCAGGCTGATTCCTATTATCTTACAATGGGGAAGTTTCTAACAAAAAATATGCAATTTGTAACTAACAATTACATATTTTTTTCTAAAAACAACTATGTGTTTTCTTTACATCAATTGACTCCTTTCATTATTCTGCACATAAAAGTATTAAGGTAAAGTCATTGAAAGGTGAATATTTTATGAGATATTTTATAGTTTATGTAAAATTAAGAAATTATTTCAAGCTTTATTAACTCGGAAAATACTTAATGAAAAAATACTTTATTAGAGTGATTTGGAAAGCTCTCGAGATAAGCTATAAGAATATGCAATAAAAAATAGGGGGTTTTATTTAAGAAATTGACGGTGACCTTCACGTGACTTTCAAATGACTCTCCAAGGTCAAATCATTGCCACCATCTGATGGCCCCCATAAAACTTTTATTTAAAACATTTTTTGGAAAAACTCCTTTTCGAGATATTTGACCGTTTCCAGACTTTTCTAACACCCTGTATATACTTAAATACGAAAATAGCTCGGAGCTTGCCAAATTTTCAGCAGCGGGTGACGGTGTTGTCTAATTTAATTATTCGCCGCTCTATATCCGCCCAAATGATTGGTGTCGGGATCGATAATGTTTCAAATGAACAACGCTCCGCCAAACCGGACGATGGCGATGCGGTTGCTCTAGATTACGCCTGCTTGGGCGCGGATGAACATTCTGTCCTAGCAGGCTGTCAGATTTAGCACACAATCGGGCATTATCGGGCACGCTCAGGCAGTAATTAATGGTTCGCCGTATTCAAACAGTAATCAGTAATCAATGGTCACTCATAGTCAGGTTCGTAGGACGCGGTGATATCATTCAAAATCTACATTGTCTCATTATGCACAGATACCATCAGGAACGTCAAAGTATCCAGATAAGACAGACTATGTAAGCTCGTATGTCAATCGGTATTGTAAGAGATAAACATATACTTTCATAGTGTATCATTGACATGAAATCTGTCCTCATATCAGCAATTCAAAAGAATTAGCTTTCCATTGTATATAAACAAATCTCTCGTGATATCGATTGACTTGAACTCTTTAATCGATTTCTTCATCAGAAATATGAATTAGAAACTATTTAAACTAAAACTAAAATTGTAATCAGTATGGACGAAATGCTCTATCATGTTACCAAATAAAATTGATATCAAAATACAATTATAATTTCATACAAGATGAATAATCCTTAAATATTTGATAGAATTATTAATATTTATAATATAACGTAATTAACAGGTTGTTAATTACATTAAATTATGAACTTGTTAAAACGAATTACGATGATATTGTTTACAATAACCAAGCCAGTATATTTAGCCTAGGAAAGAATAGTCGAGGGTGAATTTAGAAAGAAACCAATAGAACGGTGGGAGTGAAGTTTCCCCTCGATTAAAGTTACACTCCGATTTTTAACCTCAGCTCTCGACTTACCACTAGCAATGCCCGAAGTGCGGAGTCTCTTCTGGTAATATCAACTGGCCTGCTTTCGAGATGGACCCTCTCCGTGTACCTTCGACTCCTCCTTTTTCTCCTCCTCGCGTGCTCGCGTCGCGTGGAGTGCCGCCGCTGTCAGTAGGAACGGTGTAGAAGCTATTACTCTGCGAAAACTTACTTTTCTCGGCGAAATTACTTTCACGAAGTATCTTATTTCGTCGCGTCGGCAAGAGAGAAGAGTCTGCCGACGGCTTTCCGGCCACGGGGAAAGAGGATGCGCTCGCACGGAGATTCTCACATCGCTCCCCGCGAAGACGTCACCAGTGGTATACCGTATGCGTTTGTGCTTGTTTGTTTCGATGAACTTGCCAAGATGAATCGGGCGGTTCGTTATGCGCCTCGCAGATTGGAACAGGCGTGTACAAGGCAAGGTTCTTCCGGAGTGAATATTTTTCAGATCGACGTATTCCGTAGAGACAACTGAAAAATGCACGATGCACTTCTTAGTTCACGATTGCGCGGTGTGTAGTCGCATTCAGACGAAATTGATGGTGACGAAGGAGATGGAACGTAAAGAAAGATCATATGACGTATGACTAATGCTAATTTGAGATTTGCTGGGTGATGCAACTTGATGCTTATAGTATACAACCATGAAAGCCGGTAAATGCATGGTTTACCATTCGCGTCGGTTTACATTGTATTTCGATGTATTCAAATTGTTACTCACTCTGACGTTAGTTATTTTGCTTGACGGCAAGAATACAAGAGCCCTCGTACTATAGATACTATAGGCTGTCAGTATCAAATTATTATGTAATGGAATCTCTTAGTTGCATTGTTAGATTAACGGTATGGCTACAATATCCAACAGTGATCCTTCGAATTAACATAAAATATTATTGGATCACGCTTTTTTATCAACTAATATTGATTGTTCCAGCGAGAAAAATATGTCAATAAAAACAGATGCAATCGATAGTTTTAAATGTAAAATTTTGAACTTATATTAATAAAACGACATTTCTAGGACATCGATGAATATTAGTGATACCAATGCAGTTTTATACTTTACTTTTAGAGCGCTTATTTCGCGTTACTGAAAGCCTCATGAGAAATGTATGCATATCTTCTGACGTTTGCTACTTTGTCAAATAATCCTAAGGTATTTTATTATTGAAGCACATGTATCGATTACGGGGTTGTAGCTAGTTCAGTTCAATTGTCAAAAAGCGGCTGCGCGCGTGTAGACATTGCGAAATATAATCAGGCCTGCAATCAGAATCCGAAACTGGGTTAGAGAGAGGCTGTAATCAGAATACATTGAATTACACCGTTATCGTGCTCCGCATAATGTTGCATAATGTAACGTACACGATCAATTATGCGACGATATTTGTGCTTAATTATGCACGTAAGCTGGGAATTCTCACGCTGATATCGACAATCACTTTTCGACTCGCATACGCGCATAGATTATGGATATGCCGTTGCCGATTACGGATGCACAGATGGTCGGATGCGACGACCGACCTGTTAATGATAATTGACAAAAGTTTTAATACATACGCGTTTTAATACAGACGCGACTAGAAGATACTCTCACTTTTTCTTTACATTTGATATGCGATATACAAGGATGCAAAATTAAACACGATGAAAAAGAGATTGAGACTTAGAGTATATATTATATATTATCGATGAAATATTCGCAAAGTTTTTGCGTGATTTATGAAACAAAGAATATCTCATTAAGAATTCTCAAAACGTAATCCTCGTCATTTGCATCGTTCGTTTGCCGAGACGTCTTTAGCTTCTGTAGGTCGCTTCCAGCCCGAAGTGAAACCACGATTTTAATTATTGCGCTTAATATTACAGCGTTTAGCATAGAATTATACTTGCAAACGAAATATCTTCCTCCGCGTTGACTCAAAAATTATCAAGCGTAATTCAACTTGACAAGTTTTCTTCGATATCGCGAGAGCTGAAATTAATTCGCGATTTTCTTTCGCGGCTTTGCCGAATCCGATAGTAACCGATGTGCCAAGTTAGCTTCAACCTTTGACTCGAAGCTGGTCAAAGGTTCGAGAAAATAAATCAGATGATGAGAGACATAAAGAAAAGGAGTTAGGATATAGGGGGATGGCGGGTTGTGTAGACATGAAGGAAAGGAAGAAACGAAGAAGGATATCCACTTAGCAAGAGAACAAGAGGAATACGCGCGCCTTGAGGTCGGGATAAGATAGAAAGATATCTTAGAGTCGTGGCACGCGACTTTCCCCTTCTGCTTCTTTTTCTCGTGCCTCATCTGATCTACATTATTTAAACTTACACTCTTTCTGATGTTGCTACTGCTGCTGCTGCTGCTGCTGCACGATGCCTTTAATTCGTAATGCTTATCTTCTACACAACGAGAGTCAACACCGATATATGTTATTTCGCGTCTTCCGTCTTCTCTTCAACCGCCTATTTTTTATGTCGCTCGCGTTTCATTCCGCTCGTTTTCTTCTATTGCTTTTACATCGCGCTTTTTTACGATCTCTTTCTGACGTTAAGTCTCTGGTTACGAGACATCGCAAAGGCAAACGTCCTCTGTTACTTTTCGGTGTGTTCAACCGCGAGAAACGGGTAGAGAGAAAGAGAAAGAGAGAGTCAGGGAACGGAATAGAAATGTGCGAATGCACCAGCCGACGGAGGAAATAAAGCATTTCGGACGGTAGAGGGACATAATTTTCGTTCCTTCCGCGACCGTATTTCGTGGAGACAATGCGCCCTGGGTACCGCAATCCCGGATGCAACCGACCCAGAAAACATGGCTGGGATTACTGTATTGCGATAGCTTGCTTTCTACTCGTCTGTCTGTTTCTACGTCTCCAGATCTGTATTTCCGCCTACTTGCGATTACTTGGAAGTCCCAGAGGATGTAAAAGGAAGAACTAGGTACTGTACAGCTACGTGAAATTTAAGTTAAGACCAAATACTGAGATGAAATGTTATAAACACACACACGCACATAATATGAAAAGCCGTATACCCATGTGTATATGTATATTTATGTATAAGGTTTCAACTATTTAACTAGAAAAACTATTCTAATCAAAGAAAATGTTCTGATTTTTTTTCTAATGTTTTAATGAATTTTTCACAAGAGCAACCCTTAATTTTCATTAATTCAATCGTTTTTCTTTCTACATCGAAACGTTATCGTATATGAAAAATGTTTAAAATGTGATTCTCTGAAATAAAAGGCTTTATCAATCTAATTGATTACATATAATTCTCAAAAATCAATCCGACAAACCTAAAACTAGAAAACGTATTGTACAATCATTCTGCTGTCAAAGTGTTGTCTTTGGATGTCGATTCTGGAAGCATCAGTCGGGATTATCTTTATCTGGAGGATAAATCTTTGATATGATCATCGCTGATAAAAATGGAGAAGGATATTCGGATAGATCCTGACTAAAGTTTTTTAAAAAATGTCGTAACTATAATCCCGCGCGTTTGATAGTTTCTTTTACGTATTTGAACACCAATATCTTCCTTACGGACTTACTTAGGTTTCTTTTAAATGTACGCTTGTTCGTCGCTACAATGCGTACAAGTGAATGTATCGGAAACGCGTTCGCCATTTTTCTTCACTTATCAAAGTATTTGTATACGTGAAAGTATAGACGCGTCGAGTCGCTTCTCGGTAGTAGACCAACTTCGGTACTCCGAGGTATGCCATTATCAAACACATCCACTATACATCCACTACGAAGTTAGACAACTTCGATGGGAACCGAAGAAGCGCACGAAGAAGGCGGCTAAAGTTAGCCGATGAATCTGCCGGGAATAGTCTTCCAACGTTTCATCAAGTTTACCAGGCAGGCCGCGATCCGACCCGTTCATCCTCATTTTTTACTCGAATCAGATGTGCTTTTACACACGCGCATATACCTGAACTTTTTGCCGCCGCGAAATTCCTGAGCGAGATATTATACGCGAGAAAACACCGACACGACAGCCAGATATGCGCGCAGACCTGTGTTTTATTGCCACCACCGACGAATAAATATGCGGACGTTTCCGCCACGGCCTCCTACTACGACCATAAAAATGATAAAGAAGGGTATCGACTGTCCAACCATCTTGAAATGTTGGAATACATATGGAAACGCACTATCATCGATGTCATTCGCCTTTCGCTGAAATCAATGTACCCCCCAACACCTTTTTCTCACGATAATCGCGATTGCTTTCGAAGATCCTGCCGTGCCGTTCGATACCTGCTGTTCGTATCGCAAACTCACTTCCTCTTCGTTTTAAACGTGGATAAAACTTCTTACTGCTGGTCATTCTTAGTTCTCAAGTTCTTTCGTCACACTAAAGTTCTTAAGACTGTAAATGTTTGCCATGGTCTTTCCTTCGAATCATTGATCGTTATTTAAGAAGCAATCGTCTTAATAAAGAATAAAAAAGTTTATTTAGTAAAATTAACTGAAAATTCTCAATGAATGAGCTCATTTTTTAAACCATCTAATTTCATAATTATGTAAGGTAATTCTATTACATGTAATATAATTTTATGCTTACAGAATTACATTGAAGATGCAGTAAAGGACTTAATTCTTGTGGACGTTTTCACATTCGGTGAGTCATTTATATAATTTCAAATTTTAGTACATAAAAAAGTTTAACAATATGAAAGTATAGTAGGCAATACAAAAATAAGTTTAAAGAGACAAATTACGTCATCGATTAATAAGATGCAAACTTTAATACAAATTCAGAAACGATTTGAAGATATTCAGCTCACGATATACCGTCGCTCATTTGCAGTTGAAAATTTTATGGGCTGAATCAAAGATCCGAAGTTTATATAAAAATCCATGAAAAGTTTCTTACTCCCTGCGGCGACGATTTCCAAGAAATATTCGTGCCAAGCTACTTCAATCGGTAAGTGCACCGACATCCTCCCTCATGAATTTCATAAAGTTTCATCCGTCCTGTACATTGGGAGTTTCACGAGGCCACGAAAATTGGTGCCATTCGACGCTCGCGTAAAGCTTCATCAAAATCGAAATCTATGATATCCATATATTACACAGTCCGTAATACTGTGAATCTCAGTCGGTTTGCGTATCCACAAAAATAGAGTTACACTATGTGACCGTACGACCCAATCAACTCACTTGAGAGAGACTTATAACATGAATTTCATGAAATGAGAATGGATAGTGCCTTTTAAGCATACGGAAATAAGAGGGACAGAAGTTCAAAGCACAAATCGAGCTATTTTTAATATATACGTTTCCGTCTAGAAGACTTCAAAGAACGAGAATTACTTCTAAAATACGAATTATTAATTACCGATACGAATTATTAATTAGAGGAAAATTGATTTTCTTTACGACGAAAAAAGATTGATTTGATAATGTAAATATAGATTAAAAATTAAGTACACTAGATAATTCACATTTATTTTATCAGGATAATCTCATCATTGGCTTACAATTAGTTTAATTAGTTGTAAACAAATGTAATTTTGGATATAATATCCTAGAATGTTTCATTTCTTACATATAATTTTACTAGTACCGGATGTACAAATTCCTCATATCATGTCAGGTTTTTCTACCCTTGCGTAATATGTGTAGTTTTGATATCGAAATGATTTACTTTTGTTATTTATTAATCCAAGCTTTTTTCATTGGCGTGCGATGAAGCTTGTTTCCCGGCAATGAATGCCACGCGTTATTGCGCAATATCTACGGTGTTTCGTGTAAAATTCATTCCCCTTATAACGATAATGACCCTCCGTACTACGTTTGCTCACTGAATCATTCATGACGGTGTGGGGTCAGACTTGTGGAGCCTTCGTCAGCTGCTGTGCGATTACTGTGCATTAGTCCGGGTAAGTCTCGCATTTTCCAGGACAGAAGTGCCTTTCAGAAAATGAGGAAATACTAAAAACCCCCTCAAACTGCTCTACCACCACCACTACCATTACCATCGCCAACTTTACGAGGAACGCAAATGTCGTTCTCGCGCTACGCTTTTTTACTTAGATTTCTCACGTCGTTACCACATCTCAAGTTTTATCGATCTTATTGGCGGCATCTCGCCGGTTCCGAATGTTTTTCCAATATCCGTGACTGGATTTTGCGACATGACAAATGCAACGCTAGATAAATCGTGCTCATTATTTACCTCTCGATTTCAAATACTTTGTACGTAGCAAGAAATAAGATATATTAGATGCAGTTCCGATTATATACGACTTTTAGAATAACTATACCGTTAGTAAAATGCAATACTCATCTTCTCTACTCGGTCAGAGTAAATTATCATTTGAACATTGTCTTTAATTTAATTCCATTCCTAGAAGTATGTAAACTCTTTATAAATGGGAACAAGTGAATTCTTGTTCTTATTTCAATATGAAGGTGTAGTTTTATGGGTCAAACGTGATTTAACGATGCGATTCAAATAAAAGATAAGAATAAGAATAAATTAGTAAGAAAGCAGTAGATCGGAACATGGAATAAAGACAAAGGTGGGAAGGTGAAAACGGCATATCATACCTATATCGAAGAAAGAATCGGAGAAGCCAATTAATGATCTCTTTTTCATCTTCTCTGTACTATCCATACTTTTCTTTCCTTTCGTTCACCCTTTACGTAATAAGTTCTTTCTGAGATTTCTGGTCGGATAAACCCCGGGGAAGCGTGCAAAACGGAGGCAAGGATAAGTCCATTGCGAATGCGTAAGCGAATTACGGAAGTTCTTTACTGGAGCGAAAAGAGTCGACCAGAGCGACGGAACTGGAGAGAAATCCTTTCAGCGTTTTCCCGTTTCGTGGATGCTCCGTGGACATCGCCGAGCTAAAACACAGTTTCTGGGACTAATGGAAACGCATTAATTTATCGTGATATCATGAATAGAAACTTATTCGCACGCTCTGTGTCTCTTTAATAAATTATATCAACCTTATTACACAAATGGAGGGATGCTTATTAGCTCCTCTGAAATAAAAATCGAGGATACATATTTCTGAAAATATAATAATATAATAATAGAAGTATTTATTTCAAGTGAATTAAGTATTACTAACGAATGATAATCTGGTGCACGTATGAATTTTTAATGTCACGTGCCGAGAAGGATTTGTAATCATTTTACAGTTACAGAATATTGACATCTACCATGAATTATATAATAACAGGTCTCCATCGATCATATATTTTGCATACACGTTACAGCGACGTGCACGTCTTCTTTTTTTATACATTGCAATCAATTTCCAAGTAAATAGATTCGGGCGACAGAACTGTGATTAAAATTGATTCTACGGATAGCATACTTTATGAGAGAATTTCTTTCGTCGTTATCCAGCCGACGAGAACGATCACGCGGATTCAAATAGAAATATATCGAGCGACCTGCCGATGCCGGTCCAATCAAGCCGCGGACCAACGGATTATATGTCTACGAGGGAATTCACATTGGGAATCCCTCGCGCGAACCGTTCGCCTCGATATATCGGTTGACCTGTTATTATCAGAAATAATAAGCTCACAGCTGACCGGCGGTTCCTCGTGGGAATCACCTATTGGACACCCGATGACGATCCTCTCTTGCGACCGCAAATACGGACAGTACGAGAGCACTTGACCGACTTTTCCAATTGGTCCTGCTAAACTTATCCGATCGGACAGCGGTCCAGCCTTGCTCTCTCTCTCTTTTCTCCCCTCCCCCCTCTCCCTTTCTCTCTCTCTCCTCCACGCAGACCAATAATATCTGGCGGAACGTGGTGACCATAGGATAGCCTCAGGGATGCAACGATCCGTGGGAAACGCGAGTTGAGGGAAGACGATCGATAAAAAAGTGAGAACGTGGAGCTTCCTCTAATACGGAGTGCTTGATTCTCTGCGGACGAAATCTAATTACATCTAGTGAATCTGCAGAAATGAGACTGCGGTACATGTGTATGTACAAATTAAGTAAAAGTTAATGCAAAAATTACAAAGATACTTAACATAATTTCAAATCATGGTAATTACATCATTTTAGCGTATCCGTCGCTTTATCTTTGTTTATTGATGCGTATCTATTGTAACAAAGTTTTGAGAGAAATAGATTCCCTGTTGTTGATCTCATGTACTTGACGTGTGCATAGCATACGTGTACTTTGCTACACACAATTTCCATCGTACATATAAATAGATCTTTCTGCTGTACCCTATTCACGATAACAAGATGCGATCGAAATTTCGAGGAATTTAACAGTTTAAATTCCGTTTGATGAATAGACGAACATTCCATTTCCGAGAGGGATGGAAGAGTTAAAGTAAAATACATCCTTCACTTGCGATATAGTTTTAAGTCAAAGCGAGAGAGGGATAGGCGTAAGATTTTAGCGGTGGCGTTAAGCTAAGCCGTAATCGTCTTATTTCCGTGTTAAATCTCTTCGTCTCTTATCCCTGTGCCTTGGGAGTGGAAGGTGCCACGAATACCAAGCGGATGATATGACTGGCACCATTGTTCTCAGCTTACACCCTCTGCTACACGGTTACAAGCCAACCGCCCGGACGACGAGAAACATGCGAATTAAAAGCCGTTTCCTCAAGATGAGCTGCCATGTTATGAGATGAGCTTTGACCAACCAGATAGAATACCGGGATAATATTACCGTCATACCAGACGTTGTGATTTCCTACCAACATCGGTTAACATCAATCATGGTTTAATTCATTATTTGCTTTTTTTTAAAAACAAAAACTTAAATGAGAAATAATTATAAATCTTATAATTATAATTTACATTTAATATTTGTAAAACCCATAATGATTTCGTGAGACTTTTTATTTCCGACTACTGTCAACCGAAGATTGGTACAACACAGGCAGTGTTTTACCGAGGCGAACTCGTTGCTACTGATGTTTTCGATAACCACATCTTTTAATGTCAACTTTTCTCTATAAACTTTTCATTAACCAAGTATGGATTAAATCGTATAATATTTATTAACTATTCTAAAAGTAGAAATGACTTTCTGACTTTTCAATTTGTTTTGGCGACTTTTCGATGACATTTTCCGACGACTTTATTGTGTTATCTAAAAAGTTGCCAAGAGAATTTGATTTGGATAATTAACTTCGTTCGCTTAGTTTTACAGATGCGCAAATGCTATTTTTACTGATTGAATCAAGATCTTCTGTACAGCAGTGTTGTTTTATTGTAGATTTGAGAGAGAGAGATCCGCTTTTGATTTTGAGCGATGAAGGCATAATATCAAGTGACAAGTACGCACTATAAACTAGAGTTTCACGTGAGACAGTGGATCTTATTGCACGATTAAAACGCCTTGCTATTTGTACTGTTACAATGATTAGGAACGTTGAAAAGTGAAAGAAATATAACATAATATTGAATAACATGTAACAAAACTATATACATTCTTAAAAGCAATAGTTACAAAAATAATGTAATGAGAATTTTATCATCTATTCTACCTAAATAACCTAATATTAAATTAATTTTATAATTAATATTATTTTAATTTTATAAGATGATATTTTATCATAAGAGAACTAGATTATTATTGAAATTTATTTTAATAATTACAGTGTTCTTTTTCATGAGTTCTAAAGAAAAAAGCTTTCATAAATGTCCCATTATGTATAATTTTTATAGAAACTTACAGGAATTTCATTATATTCTTTATTTTATTTCAGCTTTATTATTTAAAGGTTAATAATACTTGAAGAAAGTTATTATGTACACACACGCGCACGCGCACACACACACACACACACACATAGAAGATATCAATTTTATAAATGACACAGTTTCTTAATATAATATATAGCACTAAAGAAAGTTAAGAAAGCAGGTGTGTCTTTTACTCAAAATAACCACTATGATATAATATACATGTGCGAGGCTAAAAAGTTTACTCCTTATTCTAGAAAAGTTTGAATAAATAATAATTTCCTGTCTTTATTTATCACAGAAGAAGTAGGTCAGAAGTAATTAAAGAAATTTATAAAGAAAGCTATTTTAAAATAATATGTTTATTTGAAGAAATCGTATTCTTAATTAATTAATACAGATTAATTACAGATCATATAACATTATAAATTATTACCAACGAATTAGTACAGACCACTCAATTAGATATTGGTTTTGCATTTATATTTTTATTTTCTCTCATTAAAATCATGTTCGGTAAACACATTTTCAAAAGCAAGCTTTTCTTTCGCACTACAAGAAAAAATCTTCACTCGAAACACCAAAGAGGTCGAGGAAATCACAGTGAAACCAGGTGCGCCTTAGAAAGCAAGAAACAATTGCATCCTACGCCTCTTGAAGAAATCGGTCGCGTGAATTGGGATGCAGCTACGACGGCGTTCTCCCGCGATGTAAGAGCAGAGTCGGTGAGATCGAAATTGCCGATCTTCGAAGGTAATCCGGAATGATTCCGGTAGCATCGTACGTATACGCCTGTGTAGGTCGTTCACCGCGATCGTGCTGATTCCTTCTCGTGCGATTTCCCTCCGGGGTATAATCCCGGCCCGCCATCGGACGCCAT
This sequence comes from Crematogaster levior, assembly GCA_901521435.1. Lineage (NCBI taxonomy): Eukaryota > Metazoa > Arthropoda > Insecta > Hymenoptera > Formicidae > Crematogaster > Crematogaster levior. The sequence continues at coordinate 774,087 of CABEGB010000725.1, forward strand.
CTCGATCGACCTCTCGATCGTGGATGTCCGCCGACCGATTATTAGGTCGTCTCGGAGGCTTGAGAGTAACGAGCACGGATCGACGTGACGGTACTCGGCGTTCGTGCTTCCCGTTCTACCACTTTTATACGCGCCGACGTAGAGTTTCGCGGACGTATCATCGTGCAAGGCAAGTCGTTGCAACGCAAAGTGCTTGAGAGAAGTTGAGAGAATGCCGAAGAGAAGCTTTCGCGTGCCAAATGTGCGGCGAGCGAGATATCAGGCACCATAGTCTCGCCATAATCTCTTTGTAACGCTGAAGAGCCTTTACACGTGTCTGCCCGATGACGATCGATAGAAGAAAAGTTTATATTTTCTGAAGATTCGCAATTCCAAAAAAAACGTAAATTCACTTAATTAAAACTTCTAAATTAATTGTTTCTTTTTTCTATTAATACAATATAATCGATTTTATTTATTGTATGCTCATAAAATTTGCTTTTTACATTTTTTTTTTTGATTCTGTAAAGATTTTAATTCTAATTTAAAAATTAGACTATTTAGACCGCAAATCATTTGCGTGTGATATTTTACGAGATACAGTTAAACTCTAACTCCACAAAATATGTTGCATAATAGTAGCGCGTTTCGCTAATAGTGTGGCTTGAAAATTACATAACTTTTGGCAACATGAGCTTTCACCACGGAGCAATCGCCACTATGGATAGGAGAATCGCCTAGATTCTCTCGCCACTATCTCGCCACCGTCGTTGGCTCGCCGGTGAGATAAATTTTGCAAATGGCCGTCGGCACGTTCCGTATTTTGTCGCATTACATCTATACACCGACGTGAGCACATGATGAGTTTTCCAACAATGAATCGTCGGCTTAAGAAGGGTCTTAAAAGTCAGTATTTCCTCCATTGTGTACGTCGGGCAACAAAGAATCAAATAAATCGTCTGAATCTGATTTGCAATGCATTCTCAAGCGCGTTAAATCAAGTATCAATGTAATCGTATAACGTTGATCTCAGCGCATAATGGAATGTAAACGTACAGGTACAGGTGTAGGATAAAAACGTTTACGCAGCGATGTGATTCATTTGACTCTATGTTGATTTATTTGAGCGAAAACATTTCCAACAATAAAATAAAATAAAATTCTATAGTAAAGAGTACATATAAGCGGCATATTGTTGGATGTATAAGCGATGAAACGCGGCAATAAATTTCCGAACGACGATTGTGCGATAATTTATCACCCAATGAGACTCCCGAATGTGTACCTTCGAGCTGTGTACTTTCGCCCTCCGGAAGAAAAAACCTCGTAGTTTAGCGTAAATGATACAAACTCAAGACTATGATCCGTCGATCGACTTCCAAGTGTAATCGAAGCGTCAAGGGATTCACGCGATTATCCGCGATCGCTTACTGGATTACCAGTCTAGCCTCGCCTTCGGCTCGATGCTTGTTAGACTAATTACTCGTAAGTGGAGCCACGACCACAACGAAGCGACCGACTACTCCAAAACTTCTCGGCAAACAAATACACAGACCGACGATATTATTCAGTTGACTTCTCATCTACTTTTTCTTTGTCCTCGTTTTTCTTGCTGCCGCGCGCGGCTTGCGCTCCCACCACCTCACTTTATCGGTCTCGTGCAATCTTCTTTCGACAATTTTCTCCGACCACTGCGAACGCCTTCTCCGAGCAACTTTTCATAAAAAGCAATTTCGCGCAGTGACTAACGTTAATGCGAATATCTACGTATTGGCTTGTTACCTTTCGTTATAATAGTCCGTTTTGTTCAGATTGTTCAGAAAACGCGATTGATCGCGGAACATCGTTTATAATTCTTTTTAATTCCTCGTCTTCTCTTCTCTTCCGTAGATATCTTTCCTGTTAACTATTCTCTCGAATAGTTTTCGCCTCGATACGTCATCGCGATGTAACCATCGCAACGGAGACGAATCATGATCAGATTTACAATGAACACCGAGATACTTATTCGAGCATTTCGTCGTAGCGTTCGCTCGGGGCAAACTTTAGCGAATATACAGGATGCCTCGGTGTCGTAAGAGAATTATTGTATACTCTTGTATACTCTTGAATGCGGAGATGCGGTGAAGCGAAAGTTATTTTTATTTGATGTAGAAGAGTGTGACATATTTCACCGATGCAGAGAATGCGCGTAAATACGTACGCAGTACCAATAATATTGATCCACAAGATTCATTAACGAATAATAATTGTCGATGCTGTTATGCTAACAATATAATTTATTTCCTTATTTTTAACATATCGTTTTATTGTCAATGGTTTTCGTATTATCAAAGCCGAGCGTAGCGAAACGGGAAAGCGTCACGAAAATTCTCGCGGCATAATCATTTGCCATAATTAAAAGTCCACGTCAGTCGATTCTTATCGTTAAATATCACTCTAACTTTATGCATTTTTGCTAGCAATAAATGTTTTCGACGAAGCAATCAGCGGAATTTTGCCCGGGCTTTTGTCTCGGGCATTACATGGCGAAGGTGCGCGGCGCGATGTAAGCCGCGCTTATCGCCGAGGCAAACTTCAAAGTCGTTTAATGGCGAAACTAATTACAGACGATGTCGCTACACTCACTTGCATGGGCACGGCTCCTGGATTAGCGTGACGTGCCCCCCGTGTCCCTTCCCGCGAGCGGCACGCAGCCCTTCGGATGATAACGGCGGCTTTCGAGTTTCGAGGCCTGGAAATTGAAAAACTTGCCATCGTAGTAGCAGTGACCGGCCGTAATGTGCTAGGGAGTAGCTGTCGTGCACGAGTACATTCGTGACATCGATAATTCCTCTCCCGCGACACCACGTCATCCCTTCACGGTGAAATCCATTCGAGTAGCGCGACGGGAATGTACTTGGAATAAAAACGTGTCAGGAATTCAACCGATCGAAAACGTGTCCGGAAAGAATGCCGCGAAAGCCACGGAAGTATAAGCGGTATCGAGTGTTTCGGTACATGTGAATATTTTCATATTTCACGCGGAGCGCGAATCGCATTGCTAAAACGAGGTATTCAGGAAACGGGATATATAGATGCGACGTGGATAAAAGGCAGCTAATTGCGTCCGTCTAGCTGTGGCGGATTGTTAATCTTTTTCTTTATTTTGATTCGCACCCATTGTTCCCGGTAGTTTCCGAGTTAATCTTATTTTTCCGCTTGAACTCGAGTAAAACTGCTGATAATTTCGGCATGCCTCCGGCCACGCGGGCTTTTAGTGGAATTAACCTAATTACTTTCGAACGTGGAAGCCGTTAAACTGCGACAGCGCTACGCGAATAATCCTAATGTTTCGCGAAACGGCGCTGTTAAAATCACTGTCTGGAATGCGTCTGCATTTCCGTCCGCGCCTTCGCGATCGGCTCGACGACGGGTTACGCGGCTATCGCTAGGGCGTCAGACACGCCTCAGAGAGCTTCGTTAGAATTTATTCCGCACTCGTTCCCCGTAATTAAAAAAAGCTCGATTCATCAGCGCCACCGTCTTAGAATTTAATTGCTGTGGCGCTGGAATTTGTTCGCTGGAATAGCAATGCCTCGAGCGAGATGAAATTTTCACCGGGAGGATTGTGTGGGTATCCAGGTAGCGCGGAGAGATTCTCAGAGCGGAATTGCATTGAGAGCTATACAAAATCCATTAGACATGATTTATATAACGACCAAGACAGTTTGTTAATTATTCATAATCCTATTCAACTTATAAAGCCTTCCTATTGCCTTTATCTACATTCTGCCTTACAGGCTAAAATAAATTATTTTTGCATTACAACTTTGACGCTGCTTCTTCACGCGACACAACCGAAATGTTGCCCATTGATATCATTGATAAGGTTGAAACGAACACGTGTACATTAAAATTTTCTAATTGGCGTCTACCGCCATTTTACAATAGAAAGATACAATTATATGGTTTGAAATACATTCCGCATTCTAATAGTGTGAGCTACAATTTCCAAGACCGCTTCTCGGACCAAAAAGTTTTCTCGGAGAGTTTACAGTAACCATAGAATGTTACCGCAGCTCATTGTGATTCTTCCGGAAGTCGTGTGCTTGTGCGCCAAAGAAGGTCGCGGGCTTTCTTGTGCGCCGACTAATTGAGAGACACGACATAGTGTTGGAAAGACAAGTAACTTCAATTTACCGATATGACCCAGTGCACTGAGAGAAATTGAGTTAGGTTAGTTAAGCTGAATTCACAATCCGCAATAGTGAAAATGGAGAAGTGCGTGTGTTCCAAAGGAGTGCCTCTCACTATAAACTGCAAGGCTCGTGTAAAGTCTCTGTTAATTCAGCCTGAATGGCGTTCTGGATTCTGTTTCGGCGAACAAATGGAACAAACTATGAACTTCGCTTGCGGATAGGGATAAAAAAAATATTTCACCGTCTGAAGAAAAATGTAATTTAAAATTTAACAAGAATGGCGAAACAGTAAAAACCAGTTCGCGAAGGTCGCGAAACGTTAACGCAACTGTTAAAAACGACACTTAAGCGCCAGTGTATCTTTTGCATTATGAAAGAAAAACTTCTCAAGAAATACGGACAAACGCTGCACGGTATAAATCAAAAAGTTTCCACGCGTCTCGTTCACAAAAAAAGGAGAAGAGCAAAAAACGAACGCTCAAGTAAGCAGATAAAGTATATCCAACTCTAATCGACTCCAGCGTCCCTTTTTCCGGTTTCGCCGAGTTAATTAACTCGCATCGTGACTCTTTCATTATCGTAGCGTCGCGACGGGGTGTACATAAATTATGTGTCGTGTTGATGCGACGATGTCTCGCCGTTATTTTTGTGTCCTCTGCCAACCCTGATGATTGCAGGCAGCGAGCTCGTGTATGTGTGCGTGCAATAATCATTAAGCTCATCGTTGATTCATACAAATTGATTCATACAATACAGTAACTTTTCTCGACTCACAATAAGATATTAATAAACACACACCAATTACTGGTTGACTCACGCATCAATAAAGTACAGCGAAATAACTTCATCGGGAAAAATTCAGTCAACAATATATATTTGTCGAAAGATTATAAATGTTATCGCTAAGATGAGCTACGAATATTCTTACCCGTATCAGACGTGAAACGTGAAAAATAACAGCGAACAATTTATATCTTTATAATATTCACGCGCCTTTTGCAATATTATAGGAATTTGCGGTAGGAGGCAAAGCGATGGCAAAAAAGACACACATACACACAAAAGCAAATACGTGACTGCCAATTATTATATAGTATATTGCATACAATCGTGGAAATTACTACAGGAAATCTGACTGTATGTCCTTCCGTAAAACCCACACACACATTTCGTTGTATGTATTATATTTTTATGGGTCCTCTCTTTTTAACGTATTTTCTGGTATAAGCAATAATAATTATAAAAAATAAATTTCTCTTCGTCACTTTTGAAAAAAATATCGATTAATTGTAGGTATCAAAGCTCGCTTTGAAAAGTTTCAGTTTTAAAGTAGATCGACACGAGATGTCATTAAAAATACATCGACTAGATAGACCCTAGCAGATATCCGTGTTAAAAAATCTCACGTACTGAGCTTTGAAACTCGAGTGAGGTTCCTGAATAGTGACGAGGAGATTTTGCGGGAACGTTTGAAAAAGGAATTTCTACGTGAAAGTTTTTGGAGCCGCAAAAATTCTTCCTTCGCGTGTGCGATGTTAGTGAATCAGATTTGTGAATCGCACGCGTATATTATTCGTATTTTTGATATTAATTTATTAAATAATTTTTCTAAGTACAAAATGTGATTAATTGGTTGAAATAGAGAAATTCAATTATTTTCTACATGATGTAGAGATATTTATCAATCTTCGGTATATTTTGAACGTATTTTATTTAAAATTTTTTCCCACTTGTTTTAAGTAAAACTCGAATATAATCTACTTTTATTACTGCAGCCTCATCCATTTTTATTGCTGGAAATTATATCGTATAAAAATAAAATAACGAAGCTCGCGATTATTCGAATTTTTCATCTGTAAATGTTCCAAGCATTTTCCGGATAGAATATAACTTATAATATCGCTATTTCTTATTAAAAACATTTGAGTGATTCTGCGTGTTATAAACATGTATTTTCATCGATCGTCCTTGTAACTTCATCCGTCCATTAAACGCTTGTATCTTTTTAATGCATTATTTAAAACACAATTGCATTGTCTGCTTTTGATGATTGCTATTGACAATGTATATAACGGATAGCTGACAACAGCAATATTAAAATGCAAAACTGGGTTAGCGTTTCTGTAAATGGTCCATTGCGTATTCGCACGGGCTAACCGGGTTATTTTTCCGCGTATTATGCTCGCGCGAACGCAACGTTTAACAGTCGATTCGCGTCCGGCGGGTAGTTTCAGAACAATGTCTGTCCTGGAAACGGCGAGTTTCATTGCGAGAACACCGACGAGGCAGCTCTTTAATCATGGCGAGTATTCAAGCAGGAGAAACTTTCTAGTTAAACAATACGAGATGTTGAAACTACCTTCACTCAGGCATTCACGCTTTCTTGACTATAGCTGAATTTTAATACACCACCGGAATAACAAATTTTCAATGAGGACCATTGTCTGTCGATCGTTTTTGCACGAAAATTAAGAGAACATCTGTCTCTCCTCCTCTTCAAGTCCCTCGAATACATTTGAAGGAAACATTTTAATATCAGTCTAGTTACATGACACTTTATTTAATTATTACTAATATAATTATTACTAATAGATTTAATTAAGAATTAATTATACTAATAGATTTCTTTCTCTCAAGCTTTAAAGGTATCTATTATGAGAACATTATATGTGACCATTATTATCATCTAAATCTGAAGCGTCTAGAGCTTGATTTTGCTCACAAAATCATCTAAAGTGTCTAGAGGAAATGTTAAAGGGGAGAATTAAAGAGAAAAGAGATCTCGCATCGTGATATATTAAAGTATCAAATTTTTAATATATAAATATTAAAAACACTTTCTGTTTCCCATTAATAATTTTTACAATGTCTTTCTGTGATGTCAAATTATTATTAAAGCGATTAAAGTTCGTAGAGAAAGTCTTTCCCGATCGCAATTTCGGGATTATCTACTTACCGCAATTTCCAACTGAAGTTTCGTCTTGGTTACGGAACGACATACACTTTCCAAGTAATACGCGTTTCGTCTCGGCCGAGCCGCTTCAGCTTCTTTCCGCTTTTTAAGCGGTCGTAACCGAGAGGATTGAGAAGATAGAAAGAGATAGCCGGCTCTTTCTTCGACTCGAGTTTTTCTAAAGTAGTTCTATCAGTGCGGATCAATGTGACCAGAGAAAATCACGATCGTAAAGTTATCGATCACCTTGAGAAACAGCTACCCTCATTTTTGAATATTTGCGTTGAAAAATGCTTATGAATTGCTTACCTCACATTGTCGCAATCGTCGTTGTAAATCAATTTAAATGATTTAGTATTTAGTAAATACTTTCAAATAAGAATGATTTTTAGAGCAGCTGTCATTTTAAATAATAAAAAAGGACTAAAATGATAGTATAATATGTAAGTAGATTTAATCCCCATTTTTTTCCGAAATTTCGTGGGTAATCTGGTGCGGACGATCGTTTAAAATTTAAGAAGATTTCGTTATCGAATCAGTGAACACTCGAATGCGTTCTTTGAAATGGATAAAGAGCATCGGCACCAATGTCCGCGAGATAAACCACGTGTACCGGACCCGGTACGCGTGCACACGCGTTGGTAATGCGACGAACTGTGAAAAATTTGATCCGAGGGTAATAATCGATTATCACTAGTCAGTCCGCCACTATGTGTGATACTACGGCGTACGGATAACTGATGTGCGATAAACACATCACCTAATTACTTGCGGTGAATCGCCCCACGCCTCCGACACGCAATGTAGCGAACACGAATGCATAGACATACCTGTTAGCCGGACGAAGTAACGACCCCATGCACAAGCTTATCGAGAGCGTTCAATGGTGCGCGGGCGCGTGCACGCATGTGTCGTTCTTGTAACGCATCCGACCGTTTGTGCGTATGCGTGTGCGAACGACCGGGGCCAGGTTTATCGCAACTTCACCGCGCGTATGCTTAGCCGGGCGTGTTCGAATTATTGTTGATAGTCATATACATCTATTTATACATGGGCACGCATATACGGTATCTAGAAGTACATAGATTGCGCGCACAGTGGACCACTGCGTGCGGAACGTGGAAATTGAATGTCGCAACGGCGTCAGTAGGTGGAAAAAAGAGGACCGTCGACGGTTCATGCCACTGCAAAAGGTTTCTCCACTCGCGTTTCTCTGTCCCTCTTGCTCTCTTGCTTTGCTTCTGTGTTTCGTTCTCACCCTCGTCCTACCTACACCAACGGTGTCGAGTAACTTTCGCTCGGGTGGAAACTCGATTCTCCTGGCGTCCTAGCGCACACGTGTAAAAATTCGTTTTGCGTAAATGAAAGCGGGCAATAGATATAGGGAAACATTTCGGTAAAGAAATTTGCGTGATTTATCTTCGAAAATGGCTAAAATTTTGTCATGTTTCCTCTCACAATAATTATGTTAATGCTCCCTGTCTTATCGCGAAATTTTGATAGACATTGTCTTATCGACATGATTTCTCTCGCATAAACCACTCGGTTCGAAAACAATGTGAGACCAAAGATTCTTTTCGTGCATTTTTTTCTACAAGAAACATACTTCCCACATAACACAACGAATCCATAAAGCCTTAATAAGAAAGAGCACTCAATGTTAACGTGCCGAAGAGTCCGTAATGATGAAAGTACGATCGACGGTGATGACGATGTTGATCAGCATGCAGTCACGCGATCGTGTACTTTTCGTAACATTTTCTAAATACGTCGCATTCGTGCCACCGGCGGTCATTAGGCACGAAAAGCCATCCCGTAAGTCCCAAGTGACTAAGCATCGCTCGCCGAGCGAGCTACAAATATCATATCGACGTATTCAGATCATTTCGGTGAGAACGCACACCGTGCCATCATGCAAGCTGGCTAACGTTTGTAGTTATATAATACGCAAGAACATTGATTTAAAAGCAACGCCCATTTGATTTGCATACGTCACTCGGTTCTTCTTGGTCCCTTTTACGCGTTACATCGATGCAACCTGCTATCCCCAAACTGGGCGAGCGATGCAATTCTCGAATGGTCTTGGGCAACTCGGCAATTCGAGTTACGGCCGATCGTTTCTCTTCGTCGTCCGTTAACAAGAACTGTCGCGAGACTGCTCGACACGACTGCGGTGATATTTTCGCCGAATCGGATCTCGTGTTCTTAAGGATGCCCGATGCGTTAACAGCGCGTCAGGACATTTTATTCTCGACAAAACAAACAAAAAGTTTAACTGCTCGTAATTATAAAACAGCAAAAATTATCTTTGCTTCAGTAATTCAAATAATTGAGTGATAATTTGGAGAATTATTTGGACGCATTTTACAAGGAATCAGAACAAACGGATCAGATGAATAAAACGAAGAATTTATATTTAAAAAAAATCGCAGCGGCGAAAGCTGATTGATTCTGATTTTCAGTTCTTTGGGCAATGAAATATTCGAGCATATTCAACTATCGTTCTTCCACTAAATTCAAGTCATTTTGCTGCGATTTTCTTCTGCTACTCACCGAAGACGTTACACTAATGGTGTGGTTCGAGCGCGTAACAGGCATCGTACTTTGCGATATAATAGAACTACCGCGCCTGCCGTGGTTTAGGGCTGACATTAACAAACTACTGCAAACTGCGGCTATAACGAAAACAACGAGAAGGGAATGTGCATTAATAATCGGGAACCGAGAAGGAGTTCATTATTGCACTGTTAGGGCGGAACGAACAGGGTTATTCGAACGGGGCAATGGACAATAATTAACGAGTAGCACCTAGACGTCAAAATAACAATGAGATATGACATTATGGACAATTCTACCTTGATATAATTTACTTAACGTTTACTGTTTTGAAGACAATTTATAATGCAATTCATAAAATCGTTTACAAAAAAAATTGTTAAGAAAATATAATATAACGCTCTCAACAAGAAATTCTTCATTAGCTGCGCTCAAATATGAAACATAATGTAGAAACGTATAAATAGGCAATCACCTCCATACACCTCTATATAGACGCAACTTCTATTTGATATTTTCGTCGTAAAATACTTGCATTAAGCGCGGAGATGTACGGCGTAATTTTATGTGCTCCCTCTCTCTCTTCCTTATGGACGAAGTTGGCAATACCCTTCGTTAAATTACTTCGAAACGCCAGCGTAATTAAATCCCAACGGACGAAACATTATTCCCCGCGCATTTGCCCCGCCGAGGCTTTAAGTGACGCCTTTGAATATAATTTATAATTCAATTTCCCGGCGTCCTTACGTGTAGATCGCTCCTGCAACGCGTCTCCGATATTACGCCGGACGTCTTCCACGCCGTAGCCCGCCGTGTCAGAGATTAGAACTTCATTATCGTACAAATCGATCCCCCCGAAAGCAGTGAACGAGCTCGACCGGATAAAGGCGGGCATGAAGATTGGAATCGAAAACGCGAATCTCTTTGGTTAATCTCGGAATGATTTGCCGGCGATTCGACACTTCCCGCGGCCTTTTCCGCGCGGTATAAGACTGAAAAGTTCCATTTCCCCGCCTTCTCTCCCATCCGAACTTAGTGTTGCGCACAAAAGTCGTTTTATCTTTCGTCGCCTGTGTGTATCTAAGTATATCTACCCATCTACTTTCGTCCAAGGCACAAGCGGCTTGCCTGTCTCTTTAGAATCTGGGAAATGAGATTACTTAATCCCCTTGTTTCCCCATCGAAACCAACCGTGAAAATTAAATATCCCGCGTTACCGGAAGGCGTGCAGTCTTACGGGGTCGTAATTTAATCATCGTACAGCGGCTTCGCTGCGCTAATATTTTAATGCTAAATAACGTCTGCGTGGTACTTACAATTAGCGTGGCGTGCGTTGGACGCGCATGTATTGGACGATACGTAGTGGCGATACATACCGCATGATTTATTGCCTGAAATGTACTGTGTTGATAAATACACACTTTCTCTTTTCATTCTCATTTGGCGAAACTTATTCATCATACAAATCGTTTAAATATTTAAACATAAAAGTGAATGATTTCGCAGGTTAGTGCGATTTCTTTGGATATTTTTTTAACATAGTTGTTGAAAAATAAAAAATCTCTTCCGCAACGCAAGGAGTATACGTTTGCAATCAATTTGAATGCAATTTTTTTCAAAAAACAAAGAACAATTGAAAAACATATGAAAGATTAAACTGGTACCTCTTGCATGTTTTGTGCTCTATTGTTGAGTTTTTTCTGTTATGCATACAATTGAGATTAACGTCCCTATTATTAATAGGAAGTTAAATCAGATTTTTTTCAGAAATTACTTTATTTTTCTTCTCTTCTCTTATTACAACATTACTATTATTACAAACATAGATGCCGGCTAAATAAATTCATTCTTAATCTGTCTTTTTTGGTAATTCGTTTACTCCGCCGCAGTTTGTAGAATATCAAAATGGTAGGAACGTTGGTTCTTAAGAAGGAGTCATTTCCTTTACCATTCTTCAAAGTTATCGAGTTAAGTAGTTCTTTTTTTTAAAAATCGCGAATTTTCTTCTTTCTCAAATACGTGATTCAAGTAATTGCTCGTACACATTGTTACATTGGAGTACCTTAAGTTTTTTCCAACTTATAGAAATCTTTTTAACATAAGGATGCTTAAAGCTATTTTACAATCGTGCTAATAATATTATATCTAGGATGATTTTTTAAGAAATAAAGTAATCAGCAGAAATAATAAGTATAATAGTTTAGGAAATATATTCTCATGATTGTTTTATGCAATAATTTTAGGATTGGCAATTTAATTTATAGCACAGTAAACAAGGTTTTTCAAAAAAAATTCTAATCACACTATTGTATGCGTGTTTTATTCTCATTAAGTTAATTGTATCCCAGATTTATTAAACTTATTAATTAAATTATTAAATTATTTATTAAACTTAAATAGTTGTAATATAATCGCATATATCGCTAGATCTTATTACAAATTTCTTTACCTAAATCCACATTCTTCTCGATTTTGTGCATGTAACCTTGTCGGCAAATGTAACCCTGTCACCTGTCATTGAAACGAGCATTCGCGTTCACAGCGTGACACAGAGTGGTTCAACGATGCCCTCACGAGGATATTTCCCTCGACCATGGTACACAAAGTTCAGCTTTCCGTCCAATACCGTACCTCCTCCTGTCGTTCCACTCGGTTGTCCGACGTTACTTACATGCCTTCGTCGTGTGCCTACACACTCGTGAGTCTTTGTATACCGGTGCATCGCAGTGGCACATCACTGGCACTGGTTGCATACAACGCGAATAGATCCCGTATCACCTGTCACCGGGAAATAACCCGTTCTGATTTTGCAGTACGCGCGTGTGCACCTTCACGAAGTAAGTTGCATAATGTTCGTTTACCATGTATCCTCCGTATATCAAGACATATAAGCGAGGCACAGACGAGGCATGCGCTAGGAAAGTAGCCAACTTTCTGACGTCTCTTTCTCACTTTGGCCAACTCGATGTATGTATCCATTTCCTCTACAGGTGCACGACGAATATACGTCGAACACTCAAAGTCTGAATGCAAAGTAACGACCCGCCATGACAAGCACCGTACGTCCTTTCTCGACACAGTTATTGTTAATTTTCAAATTGTACTTTGATGGCGGCGTGGATGTACCGTATTGTGTTTCGCGTACGACCGCACCATAAACCATACCACTGCCTCTTGTTATTTTCGGAGAAATAAATCTGAGAGTCCTGGGAGAATATTTTCACCATGATTTACATCCTCATAACTTTGTTTTCGCCGGTTCAGTCTAATAATATTATCGCGCGAGAAGATTTTGCTGCTGTTAATATTTTTACATCCGATCAATTTTTTGTACGCGATTTATATTGATAATTTAATACTATAATTTAATGTTATAATAAAATAATATTCCGATGTCTTTGCGTTATATAGCAATAATAATCTTGGTTAATTAGTTTTGATGTTGGTTTTCATTGTGTAAAATTCTTAAACGTGCAACACTAATATTTGCGATATTCGTTATCGCTATTTTCGTTCTCTTTTTTCACATACAAATGTAAGAACGATACGAACCAAAAAAATGAGACAGAAACCAATAGAAGATGTCATAGAATGTATTCGCTGTCTATTTTCGACAAAATGGAGCAGCCTCTTTATGGACCGGAGATTTCAAGCTATTGGCTAGTATCATCGCCATGTGCACGCCTGTATCTGGCTGGCTGTTTGACGTGGCGGAAATTGGAAAACACTGGTTATCGTCCGAATCTCTCAACGATTTTACGAGCTCACATCGTAGGCCGTCCTGCCGCGTACCATACACGTTTCATGGGTATAATACTGGCAGTACTGATTCGCACAATCGGCACGTCAACTTGTCCACCATTCTCGACAATGTCTCACAAAGACAAATAAAGACGTTTGTCAAATTTTATTACAATAGAAAAATACAAAATCTGCTGATAACTCGGATGCATTTTAAAGTCTGGAATACAGAATCCATCAAATATATAGTTTACTATTAGGATTCATATATAATCTTTTGTCTCATTATTTTGAGGTTTGTCTCATTCTTTTGAAATAATACATCGACTTCTATAGCATATTACATGCTGAGATAAATACGCGTTATTTTCTTTAGAGAATTTACTGCTCGTTGGAATCCGCGAAGAAAATGTAATAACGAGTAATGATTCACATCGATACGTTTGCTGACACGTTTAATATTTCGCTTTGGCGGGTTAAACTGTACAATAGTATTCGCGATAATTAAATCTGATTGATTTTCCAAATTAATACGGATTTAACGGGTATTAATTGAACTTTAATTAAATTTGTACCGATATGAGACGGACGAGGTATTTATCAATTTAAAATACGATGTAATTCTTCGTGAACATGCAATGTATGTCCCCACGCATATAATATCGAACCATATTTTTATCGAATCGATTATCAGACGCGAAAGTAAAGTAAGAGAGGAGGATAATAAATTCGTCGAACAATGATGTAAAATCCGTAAATTGTAGAACTTGTATTCGTACATGCACATTAAATCCGCATTAAATCTGCATCGCTAGTTTCAATCAAACGTATCTGCATCGAATGTAACAGACACGGAGGGATTTAAAAATCAGATAAATGAGCTCTTTTACATCTTTTTTTCCCCCTATATATGCACGTCTCGCTATTTCTCCATGATATCGACCGTTGTGCTCAGAATCTCTTACGAAGCGGCAATGTGGAACAATCCATGAGATACGGACAAGCGAGACGAGGTGAGTTGAAAGCTCGGTTGACCCAGTTCGTTCGCGGTGTTGTTGTCAACGAAGGAGATTTAGGATAGAATGGAGAGAATACATAATTATATAATAATACATAAGTTTATATCAAATATAGAGATAAACCGCTTAACAAACGCATTAAATAGAAACTGAACTAATAATCCGAGAAATTGTTAATAAATTTCAATAGCATTTTGTCCTATTCATTTATTATTCTATATAACTCTATTATATATATTTACGCTATTATTTTTTTTACGAGTTTGCGCAAAATCTCTTGATAAATAATTTGAGAGTGTGGCCAATAAATGTCTATTCTGCACTTTGCAACAGTTATTTAGCTCAATAATTTTAAAATTCATATATATTTATTATATATAATCTAGTTTAACCATTGGCACATTTATTCTCTTATTGATGATTTATCGGAAACGATTATCACGACTTCGTAATATTTATTAATTGTAAAATAATTGAAATTCATATTTGGATTTAAATTGATATCTGTAGATAGGAAATTCTACTTATTACTTAGTATATATAAATGTAATATTTTTAGGAACGAAGATCAAGTTGAAAAAATACTTCAAGTTGAAAAATATATTACTTCGACGCTTTCTTATAGCGATTTTATTTAATGATTCATGAGGTTATAGTGTCTCCGAGTAGTATATTAGCTTTCAAAAAAATTATGCATATTTCAAGTTCTCATTTGATTAGGTAATGAATGTGACTTTAATTAAGCAAGATAGGTTTAATTAGAGGTATTAATAAAATATAAAACTATTATAATTAAAAAAATATTTATTAGCATCTCGTACATGTATGTATTGTGGATATCACAGGATTATCATCATAGAAATTAAAATTATATATTGTTTAATCATCTTATTCAAAAAAATTTATTACTCAATCTCTTCGACATGTTGATTTACTTTTCTTGATTTCATTGAAAATGTATTTTTTATTTTTGCATTTTCAATACACACAACGGAAAATAAAAGTAATAATAATTTTAGATTTAATAAGTGATATTTTAACAAAAATTATTGAAAGATAGTTTTGGCTATATCTATTTTGTAAAGAATAGCTTATTTTTACAATTAGGTTTCTTATAAGGTATCTATGTGCTATTTCAAATGCATGAGTCGAGACTCGGTTATTCCATTTGCGCGGTCTCTCTGTAATTCACTGTACTTATACATAGCATTGACTACAAAGCAGTAAACCGCATGTATTCAGTCGTTGATAAGACAATAGTCCGGAGTGTTGAATTCGACTAAGCTCATTGGCAGTATTGTTCTTAATGAAGGTCTTTGGTCGAAAGTCCGGCGGTAAGCACGCTTAGGTAATCTCCAGTAATTGTAGACTTCGCGATGCCACATGCCAAAATCTAATAAATAATTACTCAATTGTCTTGCTTTCGAACCTCTGTGTTATTTGCTGTAGTCTGCAATATTTGCTATACAATAATGCAGAGCATGCTTATTCGAGACGAAATGTACAATGTACAGTACAATAGGGATAATAGTAATAGTAATTGAGGAACTCCATTAACTTTTATTCGTTTAACTTT
The DNA here is from genome assembly GCA_901521435.1 of Crematogaster levior. NCBI lineage: Eukaryota > Metazoa > Arthropoda > Insecta > Hymenoptera > Formicidae > Crematogaster > Crematogaster levior. Next base: position 790,092 of record CABEGB010000725.1, read on the forward strand.
CTAAAACTAAATATTCTAAAACTAAATAACTTTCTAACTAGATATTATAAATTAAAAATAATAAAATATTCATATTTATAATACTACACGAAAAAAATGGAAAATTGCATTTTAATTTGCAAAAATTTGAAAACTTTTACTACAACCTTTACCTAGTTTTATGCTAAACTAGCGTATCTATTAACTTTGTGAACAACTGTCCGCGAACTTTGAAAGCAAATCCCAGTGAGGTTCCTAAACAATCGTTAAACAAGGAAATAACTACTTGATTTGCTTGATTTTGGAGCGATTCCCTACTGTTGCGAGTGATGTTATCTACGGAATTCACTACAAAGCATCCAACAATGTACAAACAGCCGAGAGAACAGCAAGGGACAGAGACCCCGGGTGCTCCAAAGTCGACCCAGTTCGTTGGCGCTGTCGCTGTCAACGAGGAGAATCTATGACAGGAATGCACCAGCGTATCACTTAGCTGAATTCTCGCTACTCGGGACCCAGCCGGGAAAGTTCCATTCTCGCTTTAACGCTAAAATCCTATGAATTATGCGAACACGCTTTCGAGTCCTCGTGGGGAGAAAGAGCAGTACATCGGGAGGATCAAATTTTGGAGTTTGAGAATAGAAACAGTGGATGGTAAAGTCGGGGAGTATCGAAGTCGAAGTGAGAAAGGGAAACGCACTCGAATCGCTGACCCGCGGATCGGCCCAGCCGTTACGCCGCGCCGGTATGGAGCAATCGATAGAGCCAAGTTTCTTCGTCGGCTCCGTCGCGTGGGCTCCATCGACTCCGCATCGATAGGAAGTCAGCCCAATTACAGCCTCGATCCCGTTGCCCTCGGTATATTATCAGATGGCGCCTCAAAGTTAGCTTTTCATCTCTTCGATTCCGCGGCGAGTACGATCAGCTTTTCGTTGCCAACGCAGTTTTCGAAGGAAGAAGCGGAAGAAAAAGGAAGAGCGGCGAGGGAGGTACGCAAGAAGTTGCCGCGGCTTCCTTCTTTCTTCAACGCGGATGCGCTCCACTCTTCTCTGCGGACACGCTCGCTCACTCATTCGTCCGCTCTTCGATGCTCTCGACGAAAGTAAGTTTCGGGAACTTACGAGAAGTGTGCGGTGGATGGTTGGTTATAACGTTGGAAGAAGGTGCCGAAGTGAGCCGGGGGAAAGAAAACTTGGGCAACTTTCGACCGACGAGTCTAATCGTCGAAGTCCTCATGGTTCCTCCTTCGGTTTACTTGAAGCGAATTCGCTGCTAATTTATGACGCGGGAAGCGAGGAAAAGAGCGCGCTCATCTGGATTGCGTACGATCGATATTTGATAAGATGCATTACCATTTCCCGCGTTAATACCATCGTAAATATATCTATGTAAGTTTTCGCCGCAATTATTCAACTGCGGTATTCAATTACGTTATTATGCACTTCATACATTTTTCCTGTAATCAATGTAAACCGATGAGATTGTTCGTATAGAAAATGTATTTATGTTTTATGCATTTTGCATTCTTTTATCGAAACGTATCACATTTACAATATTCTGTGCTGTAACGTAACTAATGATTCGCTAAAAGGTTTATTTAATCATTTTTTTAAACGTGATACTAATTTGGTATAACGGTATATTAATAGTATATGTGTAAAAACAGCTTCAATTACAGATTTTACAGATTATCGCATCAAGATCTTAGCGGAATAATTGTAACGAGATCCATCCATTTGTATATCATGAATATAAATTGCAGATATAAATCTTTTTTTTATTCAGCTCTTACATCAAGTTCAGTTTTTACATCAGTCAAGACCAATCAATGATTATCTCTCGTTTAGATCGAGATAAAAACTATTACCAAACGAACCTAAATAAAGCATAGTGTCGATTTAGAGAATAGGAGAAAAGATTACTCGACTATATAAGACAAAAGAATAAAATTAAATGTCAAAAAAATTTGCCAAAAAAAAAGTTGATGTACGTTATATATCTACGTAGTCAAAGATAAAAATGGCAGGATTTCACGAGTTCACACGATATTTATAACGAGATATATATTTTCCGACATTAACACATTTTTCTGCTGTTGGACTCATGTATCTATTGACTTTATTTTATGATAGTATATAAAAAAGAACATATAATAGATAAACAAGAACTGATACAAATATTATTATTTTGAGGTATCTTTGTATGTATGCTATTGTCGCTTCATTAAAATGTAAGAATATTTCAATGATTAATTATTTGGTTCGAAATTTCGATACTGGATGCTATGAATCGCTCGTCAGAATTGTTATGGAGAAAACAAATCCTTTGGTATCGAAAACAACTTCGTGCTTTCAATGTGATCCGGATAATCTTACTAAACCGACCAAAGTATTGTGCCGTAAACTGTTATGTAGAAGGATAATAGAATTGGAAAAACGAAAGAAAAATAGATCGAATTATATATTATTTTACCAGTTTTCTATCTCAATTATTATATTATTATATGATATCATATGATATTATATCTCGTTTGTTTTTGTTATACGAATAATATTATAATATTAATTACTTTAAAAACACAATGAGAAATCAGGAATATGTAAAATTTAGTATTTATAATATAGATTAAACACACGTTCTAATTCAGTTAAGTCTTCTAGAACCTAGTTGTTTAATTAGGTTAATCTTAAAGAAAGATATAGTGATATAAATAAAACATAAGCAAAAAGTACATATATAAGGGAATTTCTCCGAAGAAATGTTATATTGTAGAAAAATTGTGATTGTTTATTTCTTAAGAATATAAAAGACGTAAATTTTACAAATTTTTCAAATATTTCTTTAAAGAGTTTCAATATACTTTCTACGTCACAATTATATAACATAGAATTGGGTATGATGTATTAATATATCAAATATTTGACAATGTTGAACTTTCGCGAGACATATTGTCGTTTGACGACGGCGGTCTATTCTCTGGTATTGTACTGTTACGTCAATATCCAGTAATATGTTGATATTAGGTCTGTACATATACAACAAGTGATCTCTATTATTCCGGATTCCCAATATTGAAACATCTTTATAGAAACTTGTTCGACATTTCTGACAGCGAATTCGTTTATGATGGACTAGAGACCAGAATTCATAACAGAAATTTATTACACTGCCAACCGACCATTTCGTGCTTCCATGCGATTCGGCTAATCTTGCTGACCTGTTCCGGATAGCCGTTTACACCGAACTGCTCGTAGGGAGCTAGTAGAGTAAGCCGAAGTGAGAGGAGTATCCAGGAAACGAAAGAGAGAGAAAGGATGAGATAGTACACCGCACTCCACATTTCCCATATTATCTTCACGGTGTTTTGGTCTACGTTGGACATGATCCTGTAACTCATATCACCATGTGTCACCGGCTTAATCTAATTCACGATCGTTGTCTGCCGTAACTCATACCAGAATAATTGCTCGATCGATATTTCTAGCGCGATATCGTACGTCATATCGTATCTTAACCGTCGCGGCGCGTACAACTTTGTGACTCGATAAGACTACAAGGATTTTATAAATTTTAAGAAACTGTTACTCTCCTAATGGAGACTTAATAATTCTCTGCTGTTAAAATTTCAAATATTCGCAGGCGATTTTAACGTGGCGTAAGCCAATTAAAACGATTAAATTTAACGAGAAATTTCTATGAGTACGATTATGCAATAAAAAAGGAGGAAATTGAGACTGCTAGCTTTCCCTCTTCGAGAATGATTTCTATTTCTATTCTATTCTAGTTTTCTTTCTTTACAATGATAAAACCGTCAAGAAAAAGGTTGATGAGCTTTTCATGATTAAAATCTGGCAAGAAAATTTGACAAGAACTTTCGTATCGTAATATTAGCCCGGACGCTGCAGTTAAAGCTTGCAAAGATATTGGAGTGCTCATTTTTTCTAACCGACATTCCTCCCGCGCTGATTGATTGTGACGGATAGCTTGTGTTACCGGAACGTTTTTCCGCACGAGTTGCTGTGCACATGTTGCCGCGAACCCTCACTGCCAATTTAATCAGTTATATGCTGCACTTCGCTGTCGTACCGTCAACCAGTCACACCACTTTTTCATCTTTAACGAATGAATCTATATAGTTTATTATTCGCCGATCCGTTCCATCTATTTGTGACAATATTGTCTCTACAAATGACGTGTGCACACCATGTGTCATAGGTATTTTTTTTTCGAGAAAGTTTATTTTACACGCGGGATACAATGCGTGATAAAAACTATATTATTATTATATTTGCTGCATTTTGCAGGATATTACATGTCACAGTTTCATATTGTAACTGCAAATACATGAATCTGATATTGGATTTTCCGTGTCCTTTCTTATCATTCGTATCATTCATTCGCAGCATGCAAAATCTTTTCATTTTAGAGACAGGATTCGTTCTAAATTTTATCGTGACACTAAAAAATGACAACTATTATTATTACTGCTGTAAGTTGCTAATAATTGTGATATTTATTAATATGATGTATAAGTTTTGTAAATTTAATTTCTTTTATCGTTTGATAAAATTGTTGCCGTTTTTGTATTTGGCAGTAATAAACAGGATAAAACGGATGTGAAAATCATCCCTCTCACGAGAATATAAGCGACATTGGCTCACGATGCAATAAATCCCTTTTATTATGGCATTTCAGCAGCGATCTGTTGGTTTGAATGACTCGTCGTAATCTTTGATGAGTTTCACGTGCTGAATCCATTACTCAAAGACAATTGTTGGATTTCTGTTGCCGTTACAATTCTCGCTAGTACAAAATTAAGTCTATTAGTTAATACTCAATCTCTAGTGATAGCGAGGAGAAATGATAATATGTAATGATTCTCGGATTATTCAACGAAATATGTTTACATTTATTTGATTTAGACATTTAAAAATATATATCTAAAGTTTTTTTCGAGAGTATAGAGGTGTTTAATTAAAATTATACTCACGTGATGTTCTTAAAATTTAAGATGCACCATGGGATCATAAAGTAATAAACTTTCTGAGAACATGCAAATTTAACGCCATAACATTGGTTTAAAAGTAATGCACGATTTAATCTTTCCACGACTAACAAGGATACAAGTCGATTAAAAGAATTACTTTTTACAACATTATTATGCATATTTCGTTTTTATTACGAATGAAGATAAATTCCTCTTTTTATAAATGATAATTTTTAGCTTTTAATTTTTTTATTGCGATTTTCCTTTTTTTTCATGCTTTCATATGTGAGCATGAACTTTTTTTGTAAGAAAATTTGTTTGAAATAATGCTTAAACCCTATTAAATATAAAAATAGTTTCTCTCAGCTTCACTATTTTAAATTGTTGAACTTCGTATGCGTGTCTTTAGTTATCTCGCTTAAGTGAAAAATATTCACGGGAATCAATCTCGCAATCAATTAGAAGCGATTAAGAAAAAATTTCAATGATAGACACATAAAAGCGTGTAAATAAAAATGAGAAGCGAGGGATGCTTGAACTTTTCTGCAAGTTCCGAGTACCTGGCCACTCGAAAAGTTTTTAGCTGGCTGCGTTTTTAGCTGCCGTAATTTCTCTCCGCCGCACAAGTCGCGGGTTTCTGCAATTTGCACTTGCAACATCGCTTCAATTATAGGACAGGCAGATTCACCGCTCATTAAAAGTGGAGGAGCACTGGCGCTCCGTTCCCTCCGGTTCCCGCTATCCACCTCCCCATCTCCGATTCCGCATTCCGCGAGATTTCTTCACCCTCCAGCCAAGATTGTTCTGCAACCTTATTACTTTCGATCCAATGGAATAGACCGACTTTAGATAAAGTTGAATTTAAAAGTCGTTTTTCATATGTGCAGATAAAAATGTCCAATTTTACTTTTTATTTTAGATTTTTTGATGTCAGTTTTAGAAATGTGTTGATTATTGTTAGAGGATTTAAAATTTGAAGCATGAGAACATAAAATATTATACAAAAAATAAATATGACACATTTTCGGTGTTATTGATGGAGCCTTATGCTTAAATTTTATACATTCCGTTTTTTTATGCTTTCGAATCATGCATCAGTAGTGCAGTAGTTAGTGATTACTTTTTTGAAACTTATTAACATCACTAATGTTAAATTGCTTATAACTTAATAATATAATAGTATTTCCGGCATGAAACTGTATTTTAAGATCAAATAGTAATTAGCGCATTTAAAAGAGAATACAAAAAGAGAATGTAATAAAATTTGCAAAATTTACTAAATTAGGTATAAGATCTCGTTCGTTGAAAAACAGAAAATATTAATATTAATTTATTTTGTATTATACACATATCGGACCATATTTAATATTAAACTCTAAGAGATTAAAGTTCTCTATGATTACAGAAAAAATACACACATGTACACGCGTACATACATTCAGCGCTAACATTTTAAGATAAATATTTCAACGTTGTTAAAAGAATTTATTTCTCTGTTGAGCTCGGAGAAAGACATCATCATGAAAATGTAAAACGTTATAAATTTATGACGTCATATAACATTCAACCTTTACGCATAAAAGTAGTCTTGGCGGATTCAAGATGCACCACGACAAATTCATCTCCGAGTTTCCGTCCGTATCGTAGAAAGTCCGAGTTGTTACGTTAAATGCCGAGATGTAGACGTTAATAAATTGCAAGAATTGCCTTCTGGGGGAGGAATATTTTCCGGGGTACAAGGAGCAAGCATCGTCTATATATTGTCGGACGCTACAGGTATATTCGTACGCAAAAGGAGGAGAGGGAAAATTGAAAAGGAACCGAGGAAAAAGATTAATGAATGTTTCCGCGCCTCGACTCTTGTCACATTTCTTCCATCTACCTTTCTCTCTATCTCTCGTTCTCGTTTTACACGTATAAAAAAAATTCATCCAATCGATTTTTAAAATATCATTCGATAAAATGGTCGAGAACGCGTGCATGGGCAATCTATTTTCAAATGAACGAAGTACTGTGTTAAATATTGAGTAATTTGACGTGACAATAGAATCGCCGGAAGTGCTGTTAAAAAATTAATGGATCCATATAGCAATAGAATATTCAAAATGTTCATATTAGATATTGTGCGTCGACGGAAATAACGGATTATCGACAAGTGATCCTTTGCGGAAATAGAATCATTAATGCAACTGAACATTTCTGTGTATTAACTGGATTCTCAACTTAAAAAATTTACCGATTCGACATACTCGATAATTGTAATAAGATTATACATAAGATTATACATCAATAATTAACCAGTAACTTGAAATAAGAAATTAAGAGAAATTTACTTTAATTGTATGTATTCTTCACATTTATTTATTTAAGAGAATATATTCATTACGAAACAAAAATTCTTCGCTTGAGAGGCTATTTATAACTCTAATGATTGAAAGCGTAGTTTTTGATGGAAAATCTGCTGTATAAATCGGATAGGAGTTTCTTAGCTGTTTAGGTCATAAAACGATAGCAAAACGTGGAAAATAACGACCAATACGTACCACTAACGGAGAGAGATACTCTAATCCGCATATATACGAGTAATACGCGGTGAATAAGCTGAAAAGGATTTTCGCCGGTATAGGAATTATTTATCATCGTGGATTATGGTAGCTCTCGCCGGCTATTAAACGGAACGAAAGCGGCAAGGCCGTACACGCAACGTGGCGGAAAATCCTATTGGACGCGCGCAAATATTAAATGTGTTTACAATTTTCGCGAATAGGACTGATCATTATACTCTACGAACCGAACTGTTGTTGCAAAAAAAACATCCCCAAAATAAAACACACTATCACACACACACTCTATCTCTCTCTCTCTCTCTCTCCCTCTCTATATGCATTATAGTATGTATGATAAAAATATGTAAGTTAAAAGTGATGAGAGAAAAAAGTTAATTTATGATTTGTTCACAATTCTTTTTATCTAAGTGATAATGAAATTATTATTTAGTTAATAAATTGCAACTGTTTTATATAAGTTCAACTTTATAATGAATTATTTTATAATAATTTGGTATTGTTATTTACTATTTTTATGTTATGGAATCAGAATTTCACGATTATGTATCGTTATGTAATCTCTTTGTGCAGATTATGCAAGAGCATTGCAATACTGATCTCATTAATATTGCAGTACAGTAGTATATAATCTTCCCGATTACAGTAATAATCGGCAAGATACATATATTGCTGCAGTGAAAGAGCGGAGAAAAACGTAAATTATATTTTATTTACAAAGAGATACACACAGGTTTTATCAACTCAAAGCGCGCGTATTTTGTGTCACGTAAATCTGTATGGAGAAAAATGTAACGCGAGGATACAATTGTAAATTGCGAGATACAGTCGAAATGATAGAATGAAAAAAAAAAGAAAAATAGGACAGGTCGCAATGCGCAAAAGGCAAACTGCAAATGTTCGATTGGTCATAAACAAAAAATAGAAGTCAGTTGCGATGTGAAAATTCATGAATCTTTGTCGGATTGTAATATCGGACGAGGATATGAATGCAGAAGCGACATTTTTAATTTACTTCCAATGGTTTTAACGTGTATTTTCAGAGTCTACGTTCCAATAATATTTTATAGAGTTTTTAGTAAAAAAAGAAACAAAAACAACTAGGAAGATAACGGAAAATTGGGAAGACAAGTGGCAACAAATCATGCATGAGCAACGAACTATTTCTCGCGTTTAAAAAATGCAGTAGACTAAACAATACGAACAAATCGTACGCGATCAATATTGTGCCATCACGGTTCTATGTGTACGCTTCAAAAATTCGAGCGTTATTACGGTAGCTATGTGTTGTGGTTCGATGCAGCGCGAAAATCCCAAAGGAACGCTCAAATTCTGGCCGCACACACTGTGCTTGATGTTGTTACGCCGCGAACCGGAGAATTTCCGTATCCGTTTTAAACTTGCAGTTTCTGGTAGCGGTTTTGAAATTACGTGTTTTGTCACTGTGCCCACCTTTTCCCCCCTTCCCTTTATACACCATAAATGATTAATACATTAATCATGGAAGTATTGTGTCGCCAAAAAATTCAAACAAAATATCTCGTTTGGCAACAAATTTGTTTCTAAAGCTTTTTACAAAAAAATAAGTCACCCGTATTATTAACGATTGCCTTTTAATTGTATTCAGAACCGATCTATTTTATTCTTTATGCGTTATAAGAGTAGCGGACAGAAAATTATTTTATAAATAAATACTTCATATTATTAAATTTTTTACGACAATAAATAGTTATTAAAGGATTTATTTCCGCGATAAATCAGCACGATCATGTACGCCATATGCTTGAATTATCTTACTTTATTCTACGATCTATTGTAATTTTATATTCTATTCAATATAAATTCCATATTCAATATAATCTATACCACAAAATTTGATTATTTCTTATTATTGATTATTTCAATACACTTCTTTCAAATTTTGCACATAAGAAAGTAGCCATAAAAAAAATTATAGACATTATTTAGTTAATTAATTAAATTTTTAATCTATTTTTTATTGTTGATATATAAATTAGTGATATAAAAATCGAACTTAAATCGCGCGACCTCTGAAATGTCCAACGCAGATGAAATTGAGGATTTAATTAGAACAGTTAAAAAGAGAGAGAGTGAGATAATTGGATTCCTGAGTCGTTTTTCGCGGACAGTAGGAGAGTCTCGTTCATCGTCACTCATCCGACAAGCAATCACTTAACCTTCCATTTTGCCAGGCAATATATGAATGTATCCATACTCGAGTTGCAAGCATTGATTTATTCTCTTTGATCAGATTTATGTACATGGCTATTTTTTATAAATGAAATTGTTAAAAAGTTTATTGAATAATCATAAGTTTGCTAGGCACGAAGACGGCCATTTTATCTTATAAAACCGACCTGTGCATTTATGTGAGAATAAATATAAAGTTTTCTATGAAAATAACTATACTCGTTTACTCTTAATATGTATTTCTAGATCCATTACCCACATATAGATCCTATATGTGAATCCATTAATTAAAGTAAATTTTATCTTATTTTAGTTTTTAGTTTTATTTTAAGATATTACATACATCACACAAATTAAATTCACTTTTTTTGAATTTTGTCTATTTGCAATTAAATATGTTAAATCCTTCGAATGGAATAAGTAAAAATTAATCATTCGTAAAACATTTATATAGACTTTATATTGGGAAAACTTCGATATTCAATATAAAGTCCAATCGGTCGCATTGTTTATAGATACGGAAAATGGAGATTATGAGAGAATAACCGGCATTTGGTTATTGTTAGTGAGATAATAGCTGCTTTTTAATTTATATTATATTATAATGCCAATATAGCATCCCAAATAAATTCAAATTATAATCACCTTATCGAATTTCAATATGTTATTATAGAAATTTTTATGCATGCTACAAATTTATTGTAAAAAGTGTTTATGATGAAATATCTGCAATTTTATTAAATAACGGAGATTATTATTAACAACAATATTTTGTGTTTATCAATAATATTGGTAAAATTTTTCATACCTGTTACAAAAGTAGATTTAATTTGATAAGTAGATTTAAGTTGGTAAATTTATTCGATACATTCACGAATTCTTTTCAATATAATGGGCACAGAATAAGTTATTAAAATAATCATGTCATTATATATGTTTAATATGCTTTATAAATTAGAAATTATATTTTTATAAATTATATGTTTAATGAATTTTTTGTTGATCCATGTTTTTTAATATAATGTAATACGCAAGAACAACAAATATTTAAAAATTAATAAATAAACAATAATAATTTTGTAATAACATTGCATTTGGTTGGCATGTAACGAGTAAATTCTACGCATTAAACCATTACTCTTCCGTATAACGCCGAATTGTTTCACGTCAAAGGACTTGGAGAGCTTTTGGTCTTCAGCGCCACGAAATTGTCGAAAGCGGGCAAGCAACGAAATTCGCAATTTGTATACTCCTTTATTTTCTTTTTGTTACGTTTCATCCGCTTTGAATTGCATGAAAATTAAATGGGGCTATTGTTATTACGCGCTTTGAGCTTGTAACTATCTTTCAAAAAGCAAGGTCGAATTACGAGCTATATAAAATATATCAATTTTGAAAGTTTCGAGAAAATGAAATATCGTCTATTGTGTGTGTTTGTGTGCGCGCACACATTTATTTGTTAATCTTTTTTCTTAAAATAATATATATCTTTTTTTCTTTCATTTTGCTACAACATTCTCAGTTACTATAAGAAAATATAATATGTAACAAGAATATTTTTTATAAATTTGATAATGTAATTTGATAATGTAATTATCGTTTAACGTACTTCCGAAAACGAGCATTATTCATATATTTATCACTAAATTTTAAATCTGTAAAAACTTTAAATATTGTATTTTTTTACAAATTCACATGAAATAATGCTGACTCGCAAAATACCACGTATAACTTCAGTGAAGGTCGCATATTATTTTTGCTTTTGGTAGAAATGTTTCAAAGATAGAGGATAGAGATCGGTAGATTTTATATATCGGCACGAGCTATTCTCTCACGCGCTTTTATCCCGAAGTATTTCGCGCGAGTAGACCCGGTATTCTATATGGGAAATCGTGACTTCGTTTTAAATTCTCCGAATACGGAGTAACGTCGTTTCGGAGAGAAATCGTCTTTTGCACTGACAATAAGAAACGGAGGGTAGTAAGGAAGCCGCGTGAGTCTGGCGTGTCTCTCTCTCTATGTATTTTAGCCTCTGTATTTTACAGATACGTATATTATATTGATCTGACTTTCGATTGATGTCAACGACTGTTTTTGAGTGTGAAATTACAATAATACCGTTGAGCTTTACGTCGTGTCCATAACCGGTCCTGCTTGCGGTTAACACGGTGAACTGCGATGAAATAGATTTTGCCAAATGTTTGCACATGTATGAGAGACCATATAATACAGCTATGTACACGCAACACATTTAATACTAGTGAACGGTTTAACTATTTGCGGAAATTGTAAACGCGCTATACGTACTCAGCAATATCGCATGATAAAATAGGTATCATAATAATGTGCACAAAACATATTTCTTGTGATATAATTGGATGTGTTAAGTTACAGTCTACTTGATTACGATCGCAATTCCAGAAATTATTGTTACAATTAAATTTATTTGAATTGTGTCAAGCAAATTGAATTAACATGTTATTTATCCATTTCTATCTCAATATTGGATATCAAATTACTATCAAAATTAGTATACTATTTTAAGAGCACAGATCTTATTAAATATTTAATGCATAATTGGTATTTTGTACATTTTCAAGTTTACCTTGATATGTAGATATTTGTTTTAACAAGTATGTGAAAAATACTTGTTAGATAAATAAAAAAAAATATGTCAGTTAAATTTCTATCTTGGAAGAATTTTGATAAATAGGAAGACATGTATTGCCCCAATTTAGCAATTAAACATAATTTCAAATTAATTTTAATCATTATTAATTTTTTCAACTTTTTTTTTTAAAGAATACTTACTTTTGCATTTAAATTTTTAATTTTACAAAAAATGACAAACTTAAATTGATTCTATGAATGGACGCAACTATTTTACCGTTGTACATTTTGAAAAACCTGTGGATACATATTGCAAATTTGAAATTAATTGCATAAGAGTATGTAGTACTCATGCAACGATGTTTTCAATGCTCTTATTTGACAACTAAATTTGACGGTAGTATTCGCGAATACTGTAAAAACTGTAAACGTCGTAAGGCGGTACGTCGAGCAGCAATTCTTATACACTGGTTTATGTAAAGTAAATCGAGACCGGCATCTCCTGAGAACGAACCTGTCGCATCGGATCGCTGTACTGCATATTTATGACGTTTTTGCACATCCACTGGAAACTATAAGGTTTCTGAGCGTTATCATATTTTATGGGGACGATCCATCCTTGCTAGCATTTGTTTTTGTTTCTATCACCGTCGCGAACTGTTTACTGGGAATATATCTGTATATACTCACGATACAATAAGATGGTGGCAAATAGTTTTGTTGGAAACTCAAATAGGGATTTTTCTGGTCGCCAGAAATATATCGCTGAGAGGGTACTTCGAAGTGGCGGAGTGATAGACGGTGGCAGCATATCGAATATTTCTTTATGTTTATTTAATTGTTAAAGTTTTATTTTAAATTCTGCTCACAATAATGGAGGATATTTTTTTCCAAGAATATTAATTTCAATTAGTGTAATAGCATGGCAATATATTTCGTCACATGATTACCTTGGGCGGGATATTAAATTTACAAACGAGAAATGACAATATTTCGATATTATAATTTAATATATCATTTTATGTACATTAAATATCATAAATCAATTATTATATATAGATTTGGATAATTTGCATAGGAATTTTAGTGATTTAATTATGTGATTTATTATTTTTCGCAGATAATTGCTAATGTAACTTTAGGACAATCGGAATTTGGTGAAACAATAATTTCTATGAATTTAGCACACAGAATAAAGTAGATAAGATAGAGAAGTAGAGAAGAAATTGACATTTTTCAGAGTGCAGAACAAGTTCAATATTCACATATTGTTGTTTATTCGTATGTGTATTTTGTATATGTACCTTCCCTGTAGCTATTTTTCAGATCTGAGAGAAAATGAAAATAATGGTATAGCTGATGAAAATAGAAAACGTGATGCTTTTATTTCGAGTAATTCTAGAAACCTATCACAGAAATTATCATTACACAGCAACGCGCGCTATATTTTTTCCCTAATAAAAATATTGAATGGTAAATCAGTACTTGCGTGAACGCGTCGATAACTATCCGACTCCACTAGATGAATGGCGCAAAACCGTCATTGGATAGCTTCGAAAAATAATTCCGAATTCGTCCCGTTGCGCGGACGTGACCAGTGACGGAGGTATAGTTCTGAATTTCGGCGGAAATCCAGGTCGCCTTATGGCCCCGCACCGGAACCCCGAAGAATCTTATCGAGGTACGTGAAAAGCAAGGAAGGTGGAACGTCGTCGGAGAGCTAGCTCGGAGTACCTTAGTAGGCGACGAAGGGGTTGAAGTAAGCGGTCGGTGGTGGCCGCAGGGACGCGCAAGCGGGGAGAGTAAATGCGAAGTCGAAAGGAACTTAAACGCGGAATAACGTCGAATAGGCAGCACTCGTCCGGTGCTTCGAGCCGTTCCGCCGATTTAATAACGTAAATTGTGCGCCGTTCGCTTTAGCAGTTCTGTCACGAATTTTTCTAAAGCACACTATCGAGTGTTCGGGTTCCTGCCGCGAATACAGAGATCTTGCCTTCCCAGACCAGTACCGTGCACGACGTCTCGCCTAAACCTCCCCTCGTCTCTGCATCCCTCCTTCACTTTACCCCTCTCTTACCTCTCGCTATGTCTACCCTTTTTATTTTTCCACCACACTACCGCCCCTCCGCCTCTCTCTCGTTCTCTCTTATATTTTTTCCTCTCACCTTCTCTCTTGCGCTTGTATGTACGAGGTGACAGGGCTGCGTCGACGAAAGCTAAACGACGAATTTCGCTCCCGCTCTTACGTGACTCGCATTCTCGTCCTGACCGGTTAATGCGACCGCCATAACATTGGCATGGTTGAATTTCCTCTCGTGGGCCTTCTCCGCCGTCAAAACCATTCTTTCTTCGTGATCGCCGAAGCGACTCGAGGAAAAGTCAGCGTGGAAAGAGAATCGACTATAATTCCGACGGTTATACGATATACCTCAAATCTCGACACAAAGAATGTCCCGACGGGCTTTTGACTCGCATAACTCTCGATCTCTACGGAATGGAAGTTCTTCTGCGTGCGCAAGGAAGCGCTCGCGGTTGATTCGCGGTGCCGCTCTTGCCGGTCTTATTTAATTTAATCTAACTTACGCTCGGGACCGCATAACTAGATTTTACAAACCTGCGAACTTCGTCGTTCCGGAAACGATTATTGTATTTCCCTCGGAGGTACCGCATAGCGTACTTCATAAATATTGGAAATCTAATAACGCTCATTCCCTTCTCCTTGTTATAAGAGTCTCGGTTTTTCCTCGATAAGAAAGAAACGAGGATGAGCAATGTGAGGGTGTGAGAAAGAAAGCCGACAGACTAGAGAGAGAAGTTTTAATGTCAAAAAGAGACTTTTAAAAGACATGGGTGGTGATGGGCATAAATAAGGAATTCTCAGCTGAGAACATCCGTTATTTGCATGTGAGTAATGAACCCAGCATGATGGGGCTGAAGATGAGACAGGACATGATTGTGGTGGCGCTTAAGGAGAGCTAAGGGATAGTGGAAGACGAGGGATGAAACATCCCTGGTATCAGCGCCCGCCAGACGCGATAATCTCTCATGTATGAAGTGTCGTTTAGCCATTCTTGCGAGGTTGTTCGCCTATCCGCGCCTCGGTCTTTCTTACGCTATCCGCCCATCTCTCACATTATTTGTCGTTCTTTCTCGCGCATTATTCATCTTTTGCGCTTCAGCTCAGCTCGTTTTAACCGCAAGCCGTTGTCTACCCTGCGTCACTCAAGTTTCACAAGTTTCTCCGAATAAAAGGAACGCGGAAAGTTTCGGAGTCAAATCAAACGTTGGTAACCGATCACGATCTATTCGAGATGGAAAACTCAGAAACAAACGTGATAGAGAGAAAGCAAGGAGAGAAAAGAGAGAAAAAAGGGATATTCGAGCGGCACGAAGCTCCTTCCTTCTCCTGTTATCCGAGAAAACAAATTTTAATTTATCCCGCGTTGATTTCTCGAAGCCCATCTGAGATTCCAACCATCCACAATGCTAAAGCTCGAAGTTTGAATAATATGTAGTAGTAGCGTCCGCCCTTTTCCACCGAAATCAATTCTCCGTGGAGATGGAGTTGATAACTCAGATTGAGGGCATCACGCTACGAAGTGCCTCGCGTTGCTTTCGTTCGAAATAAATTTAAGTACGATCCCTCTGCTTTTCGTGCTGATAAAACGCAGAAAAACGAGATTGCAACGAGGTACGTGAGATTACTATCGGCATAACACGTAAAACGTTTCTCAAACCTTGTAAACCTCTATTAATCGACCGTAGCCTGCTTTCGGGAGTGGTCTCTTCACTGACTGCGATAAACAAAGCGATTTTTTACAAGCCTTAGAGTTGCCGCGGAACTTCGTGGAGAATAAGTATACCAGCAAGAAAGGACACTAGTTTTCCCATAAAGTCGACTTTATAGGGTGAGTTGTGTCGCTTCGTGAACGTTACCGAAGTTTCCAGACTGTCGTCATAAAGCACCATTTTCACTGCTCGCAAGCATAATAGAATGTGTTCCAAGAAACGTTACGATTAAGATATAATATAAACACGGTTCTTCCGTTTTTGCATTCACATGTCAAGAAAATGTCTGGTCACGAGTCGGACGTTTCCGATACGAGCTAACGTCAACCTTCTTTGATATGTTGAAGCATTGTTAACGCATTTCCCTCATTAAGTTCACTGGCGCATTTTTCATGCCCGGCATTAATGAGCCGCGATGTAAGATATGTCACCAAGTGTACGAAATATAGCGATGACAAGGTAAAACGGAAGCGGCTATATATTGTCCAGAATGGCGCGCAACATTTCAGCGGGCTCTTAATAGGCCCATCATCCACCAAATTACGCCGAATGGCTGCCGCTTTCCCAAGTTCGCCCTTCCGCACAATGTACCGGGTGTACTTTTCACGCAATTAACCCGGAATGAGGTCGCCCGCCGATAAGAATCCGCGTGTACGTCGTCGTTTTAAAAAGAGCGATTAATAAAACATTTTTCTCCTTGTAACTAATTAGATAATCCATCATAATTAATTCTCAGCTTGGTGCACGGGCGCGCTGTCGCCTGGTAACACGTCATTAAAATAACAAAGTAGGTAATCACTATGAGATATACGCTGATCGGATCGCGCCCGCACAAAATAGCTTGTTAATGCCCGAGGGAGAAATTATTTTACGACGGTATCGTCGCGTATCAGCGATCGCATATAAACTGGGACCGTGTCGATCATTGTGAACACAACGACTATTGAGAAGGGTTGCGGTCGAATGGGAGAGACTTCCGTTCAAACTGCGCTTCAATACTTGGAGCTCTTAAAGAGATTATTCCGAGACCTCCCGACAATCTCCTTCTACTACCCGTGGTCTACTCCTTGAAGAGCCTTCCATTCTCTAAGTTAGCTCCTTACGCTTCCTTGACTTCCATGAGGTGCTGTATCTTGCATTTCCCCAGCGATGAATACGCTCCTCTTGCGTTCTAAGACCATCGGCTTTATTGATCGCCGTTATATGGTGATTCTAGATCAGACCAAAACAAATAACGTCAAGCCGAGCTTAACATTCGATTTTCCGTAATAGCACTCTAATGTTATCGCAATGATGCACTTTACACGCTACATTTGTTATTCGCAATTATTTTATTAAAGCAATATTTTACTACCATTACGCTACTCGTCGCTTTCTAAACAATATGGAAATATCATATTGTTACTTCGATAAATATCACGATCTAATCGATAAATAAATTTCTCGTTTTTTGTAATAACAGTTTTTGTTCTGGAGAAAAATATTTTTCTCTAAAAATATAACAATCTACATCTACACAAACATTTTTCAATGTTTCCTGTTATATTACAGTTTACTCAGTATCGCGAACTAATTGTCAATAATATATCGATTAAAAAATATCCAAGCGAACGCTCAATTCAAGCATAAAATCACACCCGCGCGTTTCTAAAGAGAAGATAATTGCTCACTTTGTTGGCAGAATGCCGTGTTAAAATATTTCCTCCACCTGGTCGGTGTTTATTGTTCCGCGCGTTGCCATTTTCCTCGAGAGCGACGCGGCGAGGAAATCCACGAGCAAATGTCCCGGGGTCGCTTTTCATGGCTGCCATGAATACCTCAATCAAAGTGTGCGTGCTCGTATAGAGGCTATAGACGGGCGGACACCGTTTAAATATCAAAACGAGGTTTGTGCTATTTACAGAAGGGTACGTCAAATGCGTCCTATTGTCGCGCTGCGAGGCTTAGCGATGGAGATGTCCGAATGTCAGGTTTCACGAGTTATCATTTTCATTGTCTTTCTAACAAACGCCATTTTTCGTCACGTAAACATGCTTATTTCACGAATATGGTTATACGAATCACAGTCTATTTGTTGTAAAAATACATATTTTCTTGACTTTATTTCCAAAACTTACAACCTTTATAAAATGTATGTATCTTTTCTTTAGATAATGGTAATCAAATGACAACAGAGTAACAAAGCAAAATATCTTAATAAAAATACTTTTATTTATATTTTTTTAAAACTTACATGTATATACGTATGTGATAGATATTATTTTGGAAGTTTCTATATATATTCCCCTTTTTGTTAAATAACGATTTAAATATTTTATATTTGTTTAACTTGCATGTTCTCATTGATTTGCCGGGTTTTACAAAATATATAATGTAAGAATTTTAATTCCTAAGAACAGATTTATGATAATTTTCGCATCATTTAAGTACAATTGCAATGCTACTGTTTTCTCAAACAATGGGTACGATACATTGAATAACATTGGAAGACATTGAAATATTTCCCATCTGACGCTTTAGTCCGAAGCCGTTTAGGTAGTTGTTATCAAACAACTAGCAATTTAAAATATCGTAAGTTCGCGAGTGCTTTATAGCATACAATGTGCAGATATCGGTAGCGTGCAGAGTACACACAAAGGACGGCCGCTAAACCCAGATATTTTGACGCTCTAGGCAAAATACAGAGAGGTCTCTGTACGGCTACTTTCCTGTTCCGTGAGATAACAATAAAGCTCATGGCTAAAGGTAAATCTTGATTCGAACCGAGATATATAGTTTTATTCTTCGTATTTTTATGCAAATAATATCTACAAATAAAAATAAAACAGATCTTTTGAGACAGACCAATACTAATCAATTAAATATATATTGCGTTTCTTTTATCTCTTATTTTTTTATCTTTATTTTATTTTTTATTAAAAAAAACAGAAATATTTAATTTTATTCATTTATTAATTTTAAATGATAACGATCTCTGAAAGCTGTCAACTTAAAAAACGATACATAAATCACGTAGCTTGTATAAACATTCTTTTCTGCTGCGTGATGTATAATTTTGTTGATATTACGAAGTACTAGGCACAGCTAGTGTCACCCGATTACGGAGTAAGCACGTTCAGTGAATCCTGCTAATTGGCAGAAATCTAATGTGTTTGGCTGAATAAAGTGAATACTGATTATTAACATGCTAAAGGCTTTCGAATGTCCGTTTTGCTGGGGGGGGGGGTGTACTTTCGGTAGGAATCGGGAATTCTCTTTACGAATTACAAATCTCAATTGGGCAATTTGGTACTGAAATATCAGCAGCATTTCATCAAGTTCAAAATTCAATATTGAACGTTTCACTGAATTGTTATTAACTTTTTTATGTCATTCTCTCTCTTTCTCTCTCTTTCTCTTTCTCTCTACTTGAGTTAAAAGAAATATTATTCATATATATATATATATATATATATATATATGAGTTAATTTTTTATTATTATTCTCTCTTTTCGCATTATGAAATAATTAACCCTTTTTTCGGTTGAAATATACTCAGACGCAGTTTCATTTTAAAAAAGATGTAGTAGACTGTCGTCCGTAAGTAAACGTAATTGCAACAAAGAGCAATTTTAAAGGAAAAGAAATGTTTTACAATTAAACGATAAACAGAGAATAGTTACTTTGAAGGGTAATAATCATTTTATAGAAGAGATTGCATAAAAATATGACGCATCGCGAAACAACGGAAATGTCTGCACCAAAGAAACATCTGTTTCTTTTATATTCAGCAACGCGGCATGCGATTTTCTACTTCATCAGAATATTAAAGTTTCGCTCTTCTATTCTTACCTATTAATTTAAATTACAATTTAAAAGTTTACACATATTGTTTACTTGCTTTCTAAATTTATGGATTTAGATAAATCTAAAAATGGATACAATTTATAAAACAATTACATTATAAATTTATCATAATACATATAAATTTATCATAATTATTTACATTATATTATCTTATCTATCATTATATAATTTTGTTATTTTTTGACTGCCACAAATTTTATTTGACTCTATAAAAATTCCTAATATCATCGACATCGTATACAATAATAAAATCCGAAACATCCTACAAGTTTTACGAGAATAGCGCATTCGATATCGGCTATGCCGTTGCATGCGAAATTCTTCTTCGAGCAGAAAGCTCTCGAAAACTTCATAGTTTCCAAGAGCCGCGACGAGTGGCGATAAGTGGCGTACTTAACTTGACAGTAGAGATAGTTTCAACTTCTCCGGTCTCCGGCTTCACAAATGTCAATCAATGTCTTCAAAATGCTAAATTCTCTTGTTTCAGCGGTATGCAATAACATAAAAAAATTCTTTATATATTCCAATATTATACATTATTTTTATATATATCAATGTTGAAATTACGATTATCATGTTATATATTATACATAGTTTTTCACTTCTATCATCTTTTTATTATTTTTACGTTATTTTGCGAATTGTTAAATTCATACGCTAATCAAATAACTCATATATGTAAAAAAATAAAAAGATACATACAAATGGGAGTGAAAAACTATGTGATACATAATTTTAATTACGTGAACAATGATACTCTACGTAAAAATTATAAATATGAAATAGTAAATGGTCTCTCTAATTACAATATATCTCGTCTTCCCTCTCTACGAATAGCGCTACACGCGTGGTTAACGCGGACTGAAATTTTAAATCGGATTTTCCGCTGAGAAGGAATCCCCTTAGTTTTCTCTTTGAGGTGTAAACGTCAGCCTTTAAGTTCCCGCGAGATTTTCTGCCGGTAGCAAAGTGGCGCTGTTCGATCCGATAATCATGTTTTTCCAAATCCTTCGGTTCCTCCTGAGGAGACGGTACGATTGCTCAGTTACGTAGAAACTGGCTCAGAGCGGCGGGTATAAGTAGGGATAGTGACTGGAATAGAAGTAGAAACGGTAACGGCACAAGTGGTACGAAGGAGAATGGGAGGAGGAGGGAAAACGAGATGGGCTCGAAATTGGTACAAACCGAATAATTCCGAGCGAAGCCTCACCTGAATAGTCTCCATCGAGATGAGCAACAATGCTTGCATTATCGGGGGAGCTAGATTTTGCGGAGCGAAGTAAGCATACCCAAGTATACATTTACCCATCGCATCTATATACACTTCTTATCCTCTCGGAAGAATCGCTAAACCCTTGCTTAACGACTCGGTGGACTTTTAAATTTCATACACTTTTTCTTTTCCGTACGCTTTCTTCTCTCTTGAGAAGAGCGCGTCCGGTGTTCCTTATCCACTTTTTTTCTCTCGTAGTTAATCCATACTGGATTAGCTGCGACCCTTAAGAGCAATGAGTTTAATGTCTGACGTCGTTTCTGCGGTCGTTAACAAGGATTACATTAATTCGCTGTTGCTGCTTGTTATGATAAATAAACTTAGGATGAGTAACGTGGCGATTATGGAAAAAATGTAATAATAACTTTTCTCAAAAAAGCGTGAATATAGGATGTGTGTTCCACATTAATAAAATAATTTCATTTAACATTTTTAAAAATGTAGTTAGTTTACAAAAGATAATTAACTTTTTTCAAACAGTTTTTATGAAAATCTGTAAACTTGAAAATTGAAAAAACTAAAACGCTACCTACTGATATGAAAAGTAGATAAAAACATGTTATAGACATTTTCAAATTAGTTTCAAACTTCGCGAGTAAAAGTCATAGGGATAGAATATTGCTGTCTTGTGAGAGATAATACATCGATATTTCGATCAACTAATCTTCTCATGAAATGTTGTAGGATTGATGAATTACTTCATAGTACTCGTTTGATGAGTTAGGGAAACTTCGCTTCCAATCTCCAGACTGTTTTATTTGCGTTTCCTTTCGAGGAAACTCGCTTTAGCTTCAGTTTTAAAAAAGCGTTGTTCTACCTGTCATTTTTAATCACTTTTATTGAATCGATGTGATTATTCGAAATCAACGCATCGAACCAGTGGCTGGCTCTTCTCCGTCCCAGAGACAAGGAAAGCTTCCTTCGACGAAGACGTGACGACGCGTCGTTCAGAAGGACGGGTGGATAGCAGCCCGTCAGAATTAATTAATTCCGCTGACGTTTCTCCACCTCCGTTTCTTTCAGCGCTCCAACCGCCGCATCCGCGACACGTCGTCTAGACCATCCTCGCTGAGCTTTTCCTTCGTGAAAATCACGACGAACTGCGAAAAAGCGTGTCCGCCCGAGCGAAGCGATCACGATAATTCTGTCGGGGTGCTCGACGACACGAGAGAGGACTCCCGCGAGATGATTTCAAAAAAAGGGGCACAGGCGGTCGTAGATAAAGAAAACTAGAAAGTGGGAAATAAAAGAACGGAGATAGGTGGAAAGGGCTGACTAGGAAGGTCGGGCAGGAGCGGAGCCGGAGGGAAGAGAGCGGAATGAAATTTGCATCGCAAAATCCTACCGTTTACCCCGTCCTTCCGTACTCCCGTGTTTCCCCACCGTCGCTTCCCTCTTTCACTCAGTGAAGGAGGAGCGTAGAGCTATTCGTATATATACGGGGTAATGACGGTGCTCGGTATTCCGTGAAGAAAAGGAGGAACGTCCATTGGACAAGCGGGACTCGCTTCTGCATCGTGAATCCTGTTTTGTGTCTCGTAGGCTTGTTTGTTTTGCACGGGCTATCGAATGCACACAAAAGACCGGGAGCTCCCTCCTTCACTTCGCAGATCCCAACCCTTCGCTCAATCTCTCGCTCGTTCCTTCCTTCAGTCACTGCGGCTCGCCTGTTACAAGAAAAAGAGACTAAGGTAACCTATGAAACAGGAATTTTTAAAGCTTCAACTGCTACATGTGAAACGTTTATCATGCTCGTGTAGTGGGAGCAAGTAATCAAGCTATTATTTCAACCGAGTAGTTACCTTTGATACTTATTTGTCAACCAATTTCATACACTTTTTAGCAGATCGTGATCTTTTTACGCAAAGCAATATGTGGCCAAAATGTTCACATTATTGCTACGCTTAACAGAGTAGCGTAATTTAATAATAAAATTTTGTAGACATAAACAATCGAAAAACTTTTTATGGTAATTTAGAAAACAAAATTTATTTTTACATTGTGATTTGGTTACTGATTTCAAGAAACTTTGAATAAAGAGAGATATTTGTTCTATCAATTACATTATTATGTAAATTATTGTCGTGGTATCGCTATATTATCGTCGTACAATATCAGGTATAATTCGAGATAAAACTTTGATATCGGATATAATATCAGATATTTTCCTCCGTGAATAAATCTTAACTTCATCATAATATTTACGTAATATTATATATATATAACATATAACGTCGCGAATTTTCCATCTTACTTATGTATGTCACACAGATCCTAATTTTCTTTATTTCTCCCCTTAGACGAATTTTATAAAATCACGTAACCATGTCATAGTAGCTCCACGAGCGAAAGAGTAGGGCAGACGTTATTGCGATGCCGTGGCTTCAGGGCGAAGGTAATGCGATCTCTCCTGGACACTGCTCGTTAGCGATCGATAATTATAAATAATTAGTGAGGCGAGGCGTGCCTCTTCAGTGGTGCACGACAAGAGCTCAGTGACCGTGTACTTTATCACGAAAAAAAGCATTGTACGCGGGGAGTATTAATGACCCCACGTGCCGAGAGGCTACTCGTTTTTCAACATTGAGCCGTCCCCGGTGTAAAACATGTTTCCATTATCTTGCTTACTCGTATAACTTCAGTCAGTGCTTTATCCGTTTTACGTAATACGCGTACTCGTTGAGTTTTGCTTGGTTTTGCTGAAAGGTACAACATATAGCTTTCTCGAGCTCCATCGAGTATTCAAAGCAACCTATCTGGAGTTCCATTATAGGTTTTGGTGCATACGTATTGCCGTATCATACAACTTCAATACCGAGCGCAACACTTGTTTTTGACGGCTTTAGGGCCTCGTTCGTATTCTGCGCCTACATCTTAGACGTGGCATGAAAAGCATATAGACTCCTTATGATCAAAATGTGCAAATATTATTACAATTCGATTTTATGACATATTTCAAAGCAAAAATTGTGTAAATTGTTTAATAGCATAATATAATTATACTTTTCAAATCTGTCTATTGTCAGTGAATATTAATAAACAAATTTCAATTTTCATTGATCCGTCTGACAAATTATCTGCGTGCCGCCGACTAGATTTGTCGGACATTGAAATGCAGTAAATCGCCAACTTTAAAATCGATACCGATTTTAATTTTTTGGTCCTAAATTAAATGAAGAATTTTGCCAGACGGGTCGATGAAAATTGAAATTTGTTTAATAATATAATTATGTTATAGCTTGTTGTTATAGCTGTTGATAAAATAATACTTCGTGATTATATCAAAATCGTGTATACCAAAATATATATTTTACATCTTTGTAAATTGCAATAATGTAATACCTTGATGTTAAACAATCAAAATATTTAAAAAATCGTTTTTTAATTATATTTTGCTTTCGGGATTTCCGTCCTTACCTTTTGTTTTAATTACTTCCTTTTTAACTGTAATATATTACTATTATTTGTATTACTTTTTGTTAATGTGCAATTCGTTCGGAATAACTTGACATGGATGTCATTTGTAAGGAAACATGCAAGGATTTATAAAATATAATTAAGGCATATGCAAAGATGTAATTACAATTAATATAGCTAATTAATAGTTCAAATAAAATAGTTTCTTTTCAAAAGATCGATGTGTGTCTAATGACACAATATTAAAAATGCTTTGGCGAAATAAGAAAAAGTAAAAAATTCAGTAAAAATCAGTAAAAAAATTGGCTTGATGAAAAATGCAGATTGCGTTAATTCACGGAGTTGTCAAGAAAGTTGACAATTGATTGACGTGATGCACATTAGATTGTTATGTGATTTCGCAGAAATGATGATGATACATCGAACGAGAAACGCGAATGTTTTTGTCACGCGCGACTGTGTGAATGCACTCAAACGCACCGAGCGCTGAGGTAGTTATTTCCCGGTTCAGAGTTTCACGTTGGACTAACGCCTAAAATTAATAACTAACGTTGGGGGGGAAAAATAATTTCACCTCCGGCGAGGTGTGAATAATGCATGAGGCGTGACGCGAAATCCGTGCGGTGTTGCAGTTGCAATTGCAGCATATGGAACATGCGTACTTATACCATATTCCCGTGTGGTACATGAGTGCGATACAATTGCAGCAGCAGCAGCAGCAGTAGACACCCTCAACCTCTTCCCTGAAAACGATCGCGTTTACTAATAGCACCGGCGCAATTAAAATTTCATGACCCACGGCATAGTAATGTTTCCACTATTTGACGACTCGTATGGTCGACATAATCCGTACACGAGGATAACACAGATTAGTCGTTGATATCGCAGCGTGCTCACGGTGACGCCAATTAATCTTGGATATAACGGTCGCTTTTTAACTAAGTGCTAGTTGGATGATTGTAAGCGATTTTATTTCACGAACACTATATTTAGGAGGCCGATTTGTCGTGCAAAATAGACCTCTTATCGTGCAGATTGTGCGCGACGTAAAATGAAGACAGACGAGAGGGCGGGTGGAGAGCACTATTTGCAAAAATGATAACAAATGTCTACGCTGCCGTAACAGCACGATAAGAGTCCCGCTTTACGCGACAAATTCTAGCGAGCAAGTTCTAGCGATGATATTTACATAAATATAGTCGTTTCATTGTGTCAGTGGCAATCAGATTTGTTGACAGGAATACAAACTGTACGTTTTATTTGATATTTATTAAGTTACATGTTAATTTATGCTATTTAAATCAAATCTCGAAAAATATGTACTTTATTTTGTAATGTTACATATTTTTAGCCAAATTTTCTTTAAATTAAAGAAAGAATGCACGTTTAATTATTAAATCGAGAAATGTTTCTAGAGATACATACAATATAAAAGTACACTTCTTCACTTTTTAACGATAAAAGATACTTCCTTCTATTCCGTGGCGGTAAATTTACCTCGGCAGTTAATTCTATTGTAGCATTTTAGCTACAATACATTTTCGCGATAACCGACATTATTCTCATAGCGAGTCGTTGCACAAACTATAAGATAAATTTATCAATGAAACGAGAGACAATCAGACACTACGATTACGTTAAACGAAAATATGTAAAAAAAGTCGTGCTTGAGATGATCGTCAATGTTTATTTTTGTCTCAAATCTCTATAAATATCATCTCGCTTGTATTACTATCAGTTCATACTCCACGACATTTCCGAGGTGTCTGCGGATAACTAACACGGATTGTTCTGTGCTCAGAACATCGACACGTCTGTAACCACCTTGCGACCATCACGATGCCAGGAACGTGCTTGATGACCGATGCGGTCAGGACAGCGGATAGTTAGTGATGAGGAGGAGCAAGTTATCGGCGTGCCGACGGCCCAGGTCACCAGTAACATGCCAGTCCTTGGTCCCAGCGCCGATCCAACTCCACTTCGAGGACTTCTGATCGCCATCTTCGTCCTATTGTCCCTGCCGCGTTGTCGCTGTACGGATCTAGGTAAGTCGAATTCGAACTCCCGTACGCGTCACACACCCAAGTTTTATGACTTCCGAAAAGTGCTGACACTCTTTTGAACCCTTCCAACTTCCGTCACTCTCTTTACAATCTTCTCCATTGTCCCAGAGCGCACTGTCGTCACGTGAAGTCAGGCGATTGAAAATCTTATACGAAGTATCCCGTGGAGACAATCACGAGTTTCTCGAAACTAAAATGCTTATAGTCTCGGAACAAATACGAATATGTGTCTCGCATATCTATAATTCTTTAAAAACAATCTTTCATCTAAAGTTTAATTTGTAAGAAGCTAGTCATTAAATTTGTCTAAAAATTCTTCTTTAATTTCAAAGCGTAATAAAACTTAATATTTACAATATAATTTTATAAATAAATTTTGTAATCACATATCATTCATGTTTCAAACATGTAGTATTATTGCAAATTGTCTAAAAATCTAACAAGAGAATAAATCGTATGATGAGATATTAAGTAGATCAAACTCCATAATAAACCAACTGCCGCCAGCAACGTGTTTATAAGTTAATTACAGCGTCATGAATTTTAATTGCTCAGAAGATTGCTCAATTACTTATCGTTCTCTCGTTTTACTGCTCTTTGATTTAATATTTATTATTCGCGATTGTATAGTATAATGTGTCTAAATTTTTTCTCACGAATGCTTTCAATCATTTTCGTGAAAGTTAAGAAGAAATGTCGAAATAATATCATAAATTATCATACGTACATGCGTGTAATTATAATAATTGTCGATATTATGAACGATTGTGTTAATATCATTTTAATTAATATTATCAAGTTTTCAGAAAAATTTAGAATACATGTTGATAAGGAAATTTCCAGATAAAATTTCGATTCTTTTTGTTGCGCGAACGAAAAAGGCATGACAAGCACCGAGGATACCGTGCGTAATAATTTTTTTTCCCTGGCGCGCGCGCACTGGAACGCGTACGCAATAATACCATCCTTCTCTATATACACCTGGTTTCACTGAGGCATTGTACCCTCGTAAATGAAATGTCAGCCACACGTTGAATTAACAATACTATCTAATAGCTGCTCAGATGCAGACGAGCGAGAAGTCTGTTCATTGTGCCGATTCGTTCTGGCGTGCCGCACTTCTGATTCATTGTTTACCACTCATCCGTTATATATTTTTATGCAAATTAATTGTTGCTTGCAAGATGATGCTGCGTTAAATGGAAGTATTTATAAAACAAGAGTATTTATAAAACATATTTGCTCGATATCCGTGTAAATCCTCTTTTTATGTCTTTTACAAAATGAAAATAACTTAAAAGTTAAAGTATAACAATCTAAACTTAAAAGTATAACATCTAAATGATATAGAAAAGAATATTGTTGTTATAAATTTTCATAAAATTTTTAAGTATTTTTTGTGTTTATGAAATATAATAAATATTAAATTATCATTAGACATATTTAAAGGTCTTCCATCCAGTATCATTTATTTCTTTAATCGATTTAATTTCCATATGTTAATTAATAATTAATATTTAATTTGAATAATTAATAATATTATACAAATATTAATTATTAATAATTGACTATCGTTATTGAATATATTTGAGCTTTTGGTGAATTGGACTGTCAATCATGTCACGAATCATTGAAATCGTTCATTATCCTGCATGCTGCGTGAAAACACATCGCATCTAGGATATCCCAACATGTCAGCTTGACTTATTGCTTTGGGACATGACACTAAAGCTCGGGTTCATAGCCGTTATCGTTGTATACATTGGATATTCAATGTACACGATACGCTCTTGTACAAAGTGCACAAATGTTAAATTGTATGAATTATCGTAGAAAATGCACTTTTAAAATTACCATTAATTCTTTACATATTACGATCAGACAGGGAAACATTAACTCTACTCGAAACTCAGTAAATAGAAATCATCATTTTATTTTCAAATATCGACACTTTCATGCTCCTCGTATTGCATATCTATTCTGAAAAATACAATGCAACGGTTGATTAACTACGACGAGCATTTCGTTTGCTGGATAATTTTCGGAAACATTGGATGCACAATGTGAATCGTTAAATCCAGGTTAACCTGATAATTACAGCGCAGTTTATCTCAGTCGCACTACCGCATGTCGCATTAATGGATGCAATATAAAGACGACTACTAGACTGCAAATACGATCGAAACTGCACTGAATAAAGAGAAGAATTCAAGCGTTAATAATTTCATATCTACATACATACACACACGTATATGTCGTTGAAGATAACGTAATTTTCTCGATTTATTTAAAAAATTTAGAGTAGAATAGCTAATTGTTGAATTTCACGTGTATCTCAATACTGCCTTTTTGGAATAATATCGTAATAGTAACAATAACTTCAAGCACTAAGTGTATAATTTTTATGATTTAAGTTAAAAAAGGCAATATAAAGAAAATGTAATAAAGTCTGATAACAAAGGAAAAGCACGTCATTTTTATGGAAAAAAATACGAAGGAGCCGGTTGATAGCGCACTGTAAAAGTCATAACTTCTATTTGTAAAATTTTTAATAAAATAGCAAACACAATGGAAAGAACTTCTGCTAAAGGGACCTTGTTAAATAAATCATATGCTATTGCCAACCATTTTATGCAGTATATTAACTATCAGCGTGGAAAGAGTATTTGGCACAATCTGCGAAATATAATTTTGTAATATTTATCTTCTTAATCTCCAGCAGTCATTTCATCACGTATTTGCAATAATAAATTTTCGCATTTGTTTTCTTTCATGATTGACAACGTCATGATTGAATTTATATTTTTATATTGCTTTTTTGTATTTGTATGCATTATGTGATGCACTAAATACAAATATTGATTTGTGTTTAGCTGGTATTCACTTGATTGAATGTTTATCAGATTATCCCAGTTGGATGGAATTTTTTAGTTTATTGATTTCGCTCGTTCGAATAAATTTTCGTTTGTCTTTTTCTTTGACAATCTGATTAAAAGCAAAATTGACACATAAGAAAGATGTGGATTTGTTATCGGTTGCGTTTTAACTACAAAAGACTTCTAAACGTAATAATCTCGCGATCCTTCGAAACGTATCGAATGCAGATTTTAGTCGCGCTACCGCCGAACTAGGTTTCACTGGTATAATGGACGGTAGGTGAAACGTAGGGGACAGTTACAAACACAAACGAAGTTTTGTTCGCCGTAATGCCGGCTCATGGAGACCATGGTCGGCCGGTAGTAGCTCCGGAGACCAGGCTAATCCCATGTCCGCTGCATTCTGCAGTTTTGAAACTTTCCACCGTAACTGCAATACCGTAGTTTAAGCGTAGCGACGTCGCACGCGCGACAAGCTATATACTGGCTGGGCTGACTCTCGCGGATTCGAAAATTTATCATGTTCCACATATACCTATACAGACATTGTCATTGGCGGTGCCATTGTCAGTTTGATATTCCTGCAATCGATTTTTCGCGGTGACGTCGCATAGATATTTTTATACAACAGCGAAAAAAAGATATCGAAAAGCACTGTTTTATTGCACGAATAATCGACAGTGTTTAGGCATTATTTAACACGAATGTCTCTTGCCTCTCCGACATTTCCAATTCACGAAAATGTTGAAATGAGAATAGAAAGAATTTTCGTGTCCACATAGAGTCAATATGTTAACAAGATGTTTTTAGTGATATTTCATTTTTGTGTGTTTTTACCAACTTTTTTATCTCGTAACGACTAAAATAGAAAAAGAATGATTATATCAAGTATGTCACTTATTAGTCAACAGATATTCTATAATATTATAATACATTATTGCATTATACAAACATATTTTACTTGTAACTGTGAAAAAAATAGCTGTTAACTTATAGAGAAAAAGAAACCGGAAAGGAGAGGTGACGCGAGCATACGATTGTAAATTGCTTCTCGTGTGTACCCAGCGGAATACGAAGTTGCATGTTTGTGGCGACCGACGTTTCTAAGGATTTCGTTGGAGAATTTGCAGCACATCTCTGCGATAGTGCTGTTAGCAACGGAAATTATTGAAAACGAAATTCTTAGGCCAAAATAAAACCATTGAAAATCTTTGATTGTAAATAAAAAAACGTAAAATTAATTGATCAATAATATGATGGGCTAAAGCTCGAATTCTCGCGAAAATAATTTATTATTATGTCACCATCTTCTACTCGAAGTTTTCATTTTAATGTACAACAAAATGAAAATTGAATTTTGTCCAATGCCATCGTGAATTGTTTCCAGGACAATGCACCACAGCGTTGGGTATGGAGAGCGGAGAAATCCCCGATGAAGACATCTCAGCGAGTTCTATGTACGATCCCAGTCTCGGACCGAAACATGCTAGGTAAGAGAACAATCGTATCACGAAACTGTCGTCAAGTGGGTCGACTGTTTTGGTTTCTCAAGAAAACGAATATCTTTTTATAATCAACAACATTCCGTTTATCGTCAGTAGTTTTCCATTATTCTCTTATTACTTTCTCGATGAAAAGTTTGAAAATTCATTTTTTATAATAATTGCAAATTCTGTTGAATTGAAATTTATAATTTCGTATCTCTGCTTTTTTATATAATTTTATTTTAGCGTATCTTTTTATTTTTTCATGTTGTAAAAAATGACTGGATATATTTCTGTTAAATTTGGAATGTACATTTGCGGTTTGTTTAAAAAATATAAGAAACAAAAACTTATACATATAATTAAAAGGTAAAATAATATTTCTCTCTTATACTTTATATTTAATTACAAAATTATAGTTTACCTCAAAGCAGATTTTAAGATAAGATGTAACGCAGCACATATATATCACACGTCTTACGTTAGAATTAAATTAGGTAATTGCCATTCGCATCACACTATATTATCGAAATTTTTTTAACCTCGCAATGTAAATCGCGTGACACGAAAGAATATCTCTTGCGCAATGGCATTAGCGAACCTGCTACATGGTTCACTTTATTTCTTATTACAACACCGAGATTAAATCACTGGCTAGTATGGCGTTTGCATTCCGCGCCTAGTATTAAAATTTTAAATAACACGCGGCCTCAAAAGCACGGTTGTAAAACTTTGTTATCAGGAAACGAATGTACGACTATGATGTAAAGGATGTAAAAAAGTGAAAATCTTTCGATTTGTTCGCGCAGTAAATGGCAAATTAATTTTATGAGTATCATCGTTATTTTCCTCGTTTTTGATGACAACTTTTAACTGTATTTATTTATTTATCAAGATTATGATTAAAACTATCGTGAGATTTTTATACTTATATTTCTTGAGAAATGTAAAAAGTTGTAAAAAAACGTTGTAAAAACGTTGTAAAATAGTCATGAATATTCTAATCGATTCATAATCAGTTCACAAACAGAGCTGAAAAAACTAAGATCGATCGCTTCGATGAAATTGGAGGATTATCATCTGCGATTAGTACATATAGTCTCTTCGCACTCCCATCATTAATAACCAGTTTCCTATCCAGAACACGTAGACCGCAGAAGCGAGTTGTGTGTCGAACGGATCGATCTCGTCAACGATACGCGACAATTTACGGTAGGCTCTTTGCGTCCACCGAAAACCATGACACGATCTCCGATAATAACCGGTTTCGTGTTTCGATACCCTTGTTAAGGTGCCACTAAAAACAACATCGATGATAAAAAAAAAAAGAGGAAGATACTTTTTTGGAAGACCGTCGCGGTGAGATCGTTCGTCTATCGTAGGCCGCGCTTGGCAATTAAAAAATTTTAATTAAACCGCCGTACACGCGACCGATCAGCCGTGACATTTTAATTAACGATCTACTACGTAAATCAAAAAGCGGCCTACGCGACTGCATATTTCGAGGTAGGTAGCCCTTGCTGGAGAGTTACGTCCTTCGAGCAAGTCGTTACCGGAGAGTTTCGGAATACACAGTCGCACACAAGTCCGATACGATGTAACGTGGGGTAGTAGTGGCCGAAAGAGGGACGACGGCGACGGCAGTGGGTAGAAGGGGTTTGCGCTCGACCCCTACAAATTACCTCCAATTTCGTGTAAATTCCTCGTGCCTGCGTCAGCATAATACCTGTATTAGAACGCCTGGCTCCGGCTCTTAGGTGGCCATAAATCTGTATTAGAGGAAGGCGCCGCTCCCACTCGCAAAAGGGGTACGACAACCGGAACCGGTTAATTTTTCAAAGTCGTGATTCGTCCGCCATGTTGTCTGCAATGTTCCCACCACGTTCCAATGGGTACCAAATACCTTTTTTTTGTTAATTTATAGAATTTTTGTTAAACTCATTTTCTTTATACGCTTCTTTTCTCTCATATTTTTCTCTCTAACTTCTATTTCTCTCAATATAAACTACTCATAATTACTGAACATAAACTGCTCATTTTTTATATGAATGTTATGTTAAAAAATTATACGTATAAATGATATCAATACATAGATTTATTATTTTATTGGAATATATATATAAAAATAAAAAATACATAAATTTTTTGTTATATTTTTGATTTTTATATTGCATGGATTATTTCGTATATATATTACGAGACGTAAAAATAGTTAACTTGAGAAACGATCCTAATACGATTAGAGAGTTAACATCGCGATGATGGCAAAGGTATCAGTCGTAACTATCAATTGCGATTGTATAATTGGAGGATTCCCGGTTCTCGTAATCACTTTGGAAGCTCTCATCGCGATAAAATCTTTTCAGTGTCACGAAGCATGAAGGTGTTCGAGCGAAGACACTTGTGTGTTTCACGAGCATCTATCCTTGAATTTAGTTTCAGTCGCGGTAGTTCGGTACTGCTTATCGCGATACATGTATTATCGCACCGCGATTCGCGATAACGTGAAATGTATCACGCCAACGCACGATTATAATTACAGATGAAAGATAGATTTCCATTATGAGAAGTCGGGTCTCAGAAGGGCAAAGGACTCGGGATAAGATACTGCTTTGTTGCGCGCTACTCCGCGGAATATGATACGTTATATAACGTAGCGTTAAAGTACTGCATTTCAAAGTACGTGCAGTCGGGTTCTCGGCGTAACGAAATTGCATCGTATATTTTATTAGAGAGGATTTGCGACGAGGCAACGCCTCATGACATTTTAAGATCATTATTATTCATTCTGCCAAACGGATAAGTAAGATATACGTAAATAAATGTGAAAATATAATTACGTTTATCATCCAGGTGTATGCTTTTCGCGAATCAATTAGTTCTACACGACATTTCATTCTTTTATAATACACTCGGCTTAAGCAACACGTTATTTTACGATCATTCTTACTTATATTAACTTGGAGTGTTGAAGCATATTAAACTACATTCTTTTTATTATACGTTTCACGTAGTCATGATCGGTGTACGTGGCAACGTTCGCATAAATAACGACTCGAGGACAGACAATGGAGGAGCAGGCAGTGTACAAAATACAAAAGCATGAAGGAAGTCGGGACGGCGCGAGAAAGCGCGTCTACGCACAAAGGGACACGATCGATAAAGGTCCGGACAGAAAAGTGTACGGGCATGCTGGTACGTGCAACGAAAAAGTTTTTCGTTTTCATGTATGTGGTGCCGATGGCCATTCGTATCGCTTTAGAGTTGGCACGTAAAGGAGGTGTACAAGGTGGCAGCTCGATGTAAGAGACGATAGGAGAAAAACGAAAGAGGACGAGAGAAAGAGAGAGAGAGAGATGATGGTAAAAAAACGGATGCGAGAAAGTCGAAGATCCCCAGGCATGACAAGCCGAAATCTTCGAAAGGAGCGATAGGAGTAGAAGGGTGAGAAATCGCCGGGGTAAGGGGAGGCCAGAATCACGCGGACATAAACTGTCCTACGTCGTTACATGTGCTTTCAGCAGCCGAAGTCGAGGAAAAATGGTGGCCATATTCTCCTAGCCTTCGAGCCTGGCTATCTTCCACTTTGTTACGATTCGAAAACCCTGTGCCACCGGTAGCTCTCTCGTTTCGGTGATTTATGTAACACCGCCTCCTCCTTTGGTATCTCGCCCGTTTTTTCTCGCGTTTGTATCGTTCGAGCAACTACGCCTCCCTCCGTCGCCATCGTCGCCTGATGGAATAGGCACTTGGCTGCATCGTATCGTGCCACCGGAAATGCGCCGCGCGTTTCGTGGCTTAGGCCTCGCGTTCGCGTGACGATGTGCTTTCGTGGTATAAATCTTCGGGAGGTTCGAGGGTATGTATCAGTCTTGAGCAGCGACCGACTTCGTCTTACAGTGCTGATATCTAGTTCCGGTCGTCCGTTCTTCTAGGGCTAAGAACAGTGGAATTCTTTTGATAACAAAACAAGCATTCCGCGCGACACGTTGTATTCACATGCAACGTGCACAAAACAGACTCCTTGGCGTGATGATGTAAGTGCCGCAGGTGAACTATGAAGAGTAAAATCGACACGATTGTAAGCATGTTTAAAGAAAAGATTGCATAGAGATATTTCTTCAATATTTCTTCTTGATGAAAGCATATACATGTATATTTATATCATATTTATTTATTCAAACGGGATAATTATTATAATAATACGTCATTTTTTCTATATATAATACCTATTACTTTGAAAACTATACTTTTTTAAAATTTTTCCAAAAACTTTTCCAAAAATGATTTATCGAGAGATTTAACAAATGAATTGTCTCGACTCTTCCGATTTGAAAAGTCTCTTCTCCTACTACTTCCGTTAGTAATGAATCTTTTGATTGATGTAACACCCATTCTTTAACAACACAAAGATTTTCCTTGTATAGAATGATTTGGTTTAAAGCGGATGAAGTAAGGAGAAAAGACAAACCCATTCCTCACAGTAGAAGTGATAACAATCTTTCAGGAAACTTTTGTCTTTGCTGCATTAACATAGTAAAATACAACTAGGTCGCTACGAAGATTACGTCTTATTAATTCATCTGTTTGTGGTGAAGGTGCTATATCTCAATCTTCTTTCATAACGGGGAGCACATTATGTCACGCAAACTCCGAAAGTTCGTCTTTAAACGGACCTACAATTCGAACGAACGTCTCTCTCCGAGAAAAAGTTATTCGTTAACGCAAGAATTCTGCCAACTCTTTTCTGCGAATGCTTCTGATGATCGCACGAAAATATCTTGCATCTCGCGTCTTTTAAAATATCAGTGCGCGGGAGGCAGTATCGCGATATCGAATTCCCATGGAGAAGTTCGGCAGTCGATCTGCCTCAGAGAGATATTATTCTGTCGTATGCGAATCGGGGAGAACGTGGCGATAACGAAAATCTATTTCGCCGCTTCCGCGTTCCGTGTCGAGCGTGTGAACGTTGCTCCCTATATTTAGTCGCACACACGAATGTGCCGCATGCATGAACACCTGCACCGTCGCACGTAATACACATATATCTACGCGACGTAGATATATATGCATTTATGTGCATACGATAGTATGCGTGCATATACACGGACGCGATTTTCAGTCCCGATTCATCGAATATCAGCGACGTTGACATATCGGAGCTTCCTATCTCTTTCTATCCCTCATACTGTCAGGAAATCGTGAGCAACCGAAACGAATTCTCCGTTAACGATCGCGGAGATTCGTCCATGAAATCGTCATTGACACGTGTGTGACTTACCTTTCAAATTTTCACGGGCGCACTTGATTCGACAAGTATATTCAAATTTTCCTATCAACTTTCACGAACATCGGCACGTAAATGTACATTTTCTGATCGCTCGCTTCGTGTAACGTGCTTATTTATTTCCCTCTGTGGGAAAGGGTAGTTAAATGATTGTGCGAAATACTCTACATTTGATGAAGCAACTTCATACTTTTTACCGTGGTATCAGAAAATGTATATTTTCATGTTCAGTACTGTTATTAAAAAATTATACATTTTACACTAAATCGAAGATATTATCTCTAGCGATAATATGGTGCTAAGAAATCTTCACCGTTGAATATCTTCACTGATAGATACAATCGTGTGAAACTTCCCTCCTAGAAGCAAGAAACGTCTTTGTAGCCAAGTACCACAAATTTCTGAAGTTGTATCGCGTACTACATCGTATTGCCTCAAAAAAAGAATTATATGACAAGAAAAAATTTATCAGAAAGCATGCCTACTTAACTAATCGCAAATGAATTTAGTCGTACATATATTTTTTTTACGAAAATGTAATTTTTACTTTTCCGAGACACATGTTTCGACATCACGAGAAAATATTTTTGTATTGTTCGGTAGTAGTTATTAATGGGTATTGATCAGACGTACACATATGACGACATTTGTTAAAACAATGCTGGTCAAAATATAAAAATATAGATACCTTTATTCGTTAGCGATGGACTCGATTTTTCATACATCGTGCGCTGCCGCTGTTAGAGGAACTTTTCAGTTCTCGTTGTTCCGAAAAATCACGAAACTCTAACGACCGCCGAGCGCCGCGCTGGATATCGATACATTCACTACATGACTCGAAGTTTTAGATTCGTTGACAACGTCGAATTCTGTCAGTGTAGCGTAACGAAAAAACGTTGGGTCGCTTAACATGACCCGCGAGACAAATATTCGCTCGAGATAGTTTCCGGTCGAGTCGAATTGTACGGACTGTCGGCGCTGAAATATGATCGCCCAGACAATTTTCATCGTCCCCATTCTAAACGAAACCGTACAGGTTTTGTAGAAAAGTTTCTAAATTGTTACGGATATTAATGTTCCCTCGTTCGCCGTGCGGTAGAATTGTCGGAGAGTGCGATCAAATTGTTATTATTTATGCGATGTACACGCACTTTATAGAACTTGGATCATCTTACGGCCGAGAGATTCGTAGTGATGATAGAAAATTTTCCAATATTGGGCGAGAAGAGTCGAGATAATCCTCAACTCTATCGTAACATGTAGAAATCGTGTATAGAAATATACAGAAGTAGGAATACACACCATTTTGTATGATAATTCATATCTCGTATGTAGAGAATGTTGTGAAATATATGACCACATTAAAATGTTTCAACTACTCTAGCGGTCGAAATATTTTAATTATCTCAAGAGAGATTCAAATGATACCGTGGTATAACTTATATGACTCGCGGCTCATCTTCACGTCCGAGTCGTGAGTAATAATTTAACTAAAGCGGGTGTATTAGCATGGAATACACAACAATGAAACACATCTTACGTCATTTTGACCGTAAAAGGAAAATATACGAGGCACATTACGGACTCGGCTTTAAAGACGAGTGATCAAGCGCTGTTGAAGTGTCGAAAATGGGATTGTACCATTTGCAGATTGAGTTTGACTTGAAGGCGTCCCGTGAGATCGACCCGGATGTATCCTGACTCTCCCTCCTATTTACTCGCATTAAGCAAGGGTGACGAAATAAGATGATGCTGTATTATAAATGTATATGCCAGTACCACGTTATTTCAGTTATCGCTCTTGATACCAGACTGATGAAAAAAGATCATTGATCGACATGGTTGCAGCTAACATACATATTGCAGCTATTGTAAAAGATAAGGAAAAAGAGAAAATCTTAAATTAATGAGAGATCATAGTGAAGATAGAGACCATGAGAGAAGATGTAGGAGCTGCAATGTCATTTATAATGCAATGGCTGCCATTAAATTTAGATGACTTTATTTATTAGGTGGCAGATTTTATATCGAAGCATTGAAATGATTTAAATTTGAAATATTAATGTGGTACAGTCGATATATCGCATTAGTTTTAATATATTATCTGAAAAACAAACGTCGGAAAAGTTCTCAAAACGGACGGCGCACAAAGTAGTCGCGTTGGAATGTTAATTTAGATTATTTTAATAAAAAAAGTACGATAATATCTTAATTTAACCGTTTTAATTGGAAAATTTTAATGAAGCTTATAGTTTAAAGAAATTCAGAACAGATTGAGATAATGGAAGACAGGGAAGTCTTTTAAATAATATAATTTTACTTCGGAATTGTGTATTTACTTTTTAATTAAATTATACACAACGAAAGCTTATTGATTTGTTGTAGAATCAATATAGATACTTTTTTTAAATTAAGTTGTCGCAAATTAAATTATGGAATTATTTAAAACTTTTTTTTAATCACACGACTGACCTTTTTTTTTTAGAAAAAATTAACTTCTTACCGTTTTACATTATATATTTTTTTAACAGCAAAATATTATTGGCTGGTAAAATAGCTAGTTAACTTCTCTTTTACTGCCATTCGTAAAATCGTGATTAGCCAATGCGCGTCTAATTCCGTGCTAAAGTAAAGATCTTTTTGCAGGCAACATCGTTCATAAAATTCCTCGGCGTGTTCATAAGCTTTCGTGTTCGAGATTGGTGGATCTTCCTCGGCTCGGAATAATAACACAACACGATTCTCGCGCACCACTCTCGAACGTTACTGTGATTCGGGAACGTTTTAATATCGATGGCTCGACATTCCGGGTTCGTATGGTATCATCTCATCCCTATCTATCCCCCGTTCTTTCCGCGATGGTGCTGTCCGTTCACTTCGATCGCGGCGCACACGGAAAAAGGAAAAAGCTTGCGCTCGCGTAAAACCGGACAGGCCAGCTGGAATTTTTACGGATCATTTAGCTGATGGCATATTCGGCAGCAGCATTCCCGGCATATTCGATAACAATGCCCGCAAGCTTGGAAGATAGGAGGCACGACGCTTGTATGTGTGGATACGAACGCACGAATACAGGAACATGTGTCGTTCTTTCTCACATCGATACGTTATAACCCACGCTGGTAGAACGTGTCTATGTGCACTCACTGCAGATGTAGTCCATGATAGTCCTACATGTTATCTGCAAAGCTCGATCAAGCGAATGAACCGTGAGGACCAGGTCTCCTGTGAAGTCGTTCCGGCGACGGCACATAAGGTCAGAGTTCGATTTGTAAGAATATTTTCACACGAAGGTGACATTTCCTTAACTGATAAATTTACCTTAGGTATTAGATTTAATCTGCGATAACGATAAATAACGATTGGATAGCATAAGGAGAAGTGAAAATTTAATTATTCAAAACATAGGGAGTATATGAAAATTTTTAGAACCCATCAAGTGCGAATACAATACGTAAATTTATCGTATCTTGTATAATGTAGGTGAATAAATAAGAAGAATAGAAATTATAATAAATTTAATATAGCTTTTATTTATTATTTTTTTCATTGTGTCAACTAGATTATAT
Organism: Crematogaster levior; assembly: GCA_901521435.1. NCBI lineage: Eukaryota > Metazoa > Arthropoda > Insecta > Hymenoptera > Formicidae > Crematogaster > Crematogaster levior. The sequence continues at coordinate 830,047 of CABEGB010000725.1, forward strand.
ATCGAGTAATAGTATAAGTGCCAGGTTGAAGATAGATATCTTCACTATATCTTTTTGACTATATCGTTATCACGTTGTAAAGTTTTACAACCATGCTGTTATCACTCTGCTTTTTGAAGCTATTTTTCTGAGAACAAAGACATATAACGAAAAAGAAGAAAAAATCATATATTTTTCAGCGAGCATCTTTTCATATCGCCCAATCTTTTGTCTGGAAGCATGCGTATCGTCACTATAACACCTACCATGACCTACCGTTACAGTGACATATTTTCGAGCCGGTTTTCTGTAGTCCGTGTGGAAGCATTTGTTTTCAGAATAGCCTGCGCCGCTCGCGTGGGTGTTTTTGTCTTTCGCCGGGTGACGTAATCGTTGCTCATCTCACGTCTAATTAGCATAGGGATTAGCCTCGAAACGGTCATAAAATGTCGCGCAATGAGTGCGGCTGCCTGTACCATTTTATTCGTTTCTCTTCACGGTCTCCCGAAAAATGTAATAACGGTTATCATCGAAATCGCGCCATATCACGGGAAAATTTAATTAGTTTTTGCCAGCTATTCTCGAAGCGAGACGGAGGGAACTCGAACTAAAGCTGGGCACGCTGAGAGATAATAGAAGAAAGCAAGCGGGCTCGTGCATGGCCTGAATATAAATATACCTTAAAGAAAAGGCAGAAGGGGTGATCGGCGTAACGTTTTGCGGCTGGAAAATTCAGGTTTTCCAAGTGAAATCAAACGGTAACCATCATAGGATACAATATGTATGTGTACACGAACGTGTTTGAAATAATGATCGACTTCATCACGAAAAATTATGGATGAGAATGTGTACAAAGAGATGTGCAAATTACAAAATGGTTTTATTGATCGTAAGTAATTTAGCTCTGTAATATCTTTTGTGATTCAATATTTACTGTGCACACATTATATCACATTTGCAAACAAACGCGGTATATTTCTTCACGATTAATAACTAGGAATCGCTCATTTTACTGTAAATTTTCTGTATTTATCGTGATAAAACAATAACCTTAATTGAATGGATTACGGGTCGGGCATTTTACAGAATTACGGAAGATATTTCGCAAGAAGCGCTTTAAATCCACAAAAACGAGAGGGGAGAACGGGAGAGCTTGACGCATCAATTTGTTAATAGCTATGGGAATTTCACGTAAAAGGCAACGGAAAATTCTGTTCCATGGTCGGCCAAGCCGAACGATGTTCGCTAATATTTTAGCCGAATGAAACAATGGATGCATATCTACATGACATTGCAAGATATTGTCGTGTGAAAATTATTGCGGGTTAATGGAGGAGTGCCGGTCTTTTCTTCCATCGCGCTTTAGAAGTCTTGTTTCTCCTTTCTATTCACCCATTTGTGCCTATGTGGCCCATTTCCAAATAACAAACACGCTGCGCGCGAAGCAGCATGGATGGTAGCTGCGGCGTGTGGCGGTAACGATCGCGGGTCATTAGCAATGCTAATACACCTTTCGACTGATGAGACGGCGTAACGCTTTTGGTCGGCCCGTAGGCCGAGCTCTCCCACCCCTTGTACATTTTTCGAGAAGACTACTTTAGAGTCCCGTGCTACGGGATAACTGGTTGGTTCCTCGGTTGGCTGCCGTAAATTATATGAGATTATTGGCTTCTTAAGATCGCACTCTTCATTTATTTTTGGAAAAAAACCGAAGCTCAACGGTTTTTCGCTTTGCATTTATATCGTTTTCTCAATTAAATCAAAAAATGAAAAATGAGATAAATATTTATAGTGAGAATTTATATTATTAATGGTTCTATATTCACATTTTATTTTATTCTGCATTCAGCTTAACTGTAAAAAGTCTAGTATGCTTATAATATCAAGTATTATATTTTTTATACACCATATATTTTTAAAAAAGTCGCTATCGCAATATCGTTAAACTTTATCATTTTGAACTGTGTGGTGGATGATACTTTATCATTATACTTCTGATTTTTTTCTTCGTTGTAATAAGTTATATTATTTATAGAGACAATATTTAGTGATAAACCGATTGAAGTAAATTATTATAAGATAGATACAAATCATATAGTAAATTGCAATTACAAAATTTTTCAATTATTGTAGCAAACTTTAAATAAAAACTTGTAGAAGTTTTTTGATTAAGTACTTTCTAAGCAATGCATTTGCGAGTGTACATTACGTTTTTTGTTTAACAACGAAGCAGTTCTACATTTCTGCACCATGATTCTTTTAAGTTCGAAGAAAGCACGTAAGAGAATTTTTACGATTCCTGGTACGCCGCTTTTTTTTATTTTTACGTTCAATTTACGGAGCATCTGGAAACGTTGATGGCGCAATTAACGAGTGGAAGTGTTGCAACACGGTCAATATTGTACTTATTGCCACCAAAAGTCATTTCTCGAAATAACGAAAATGACTATATTATAGAATCTCTGAAATAATTATAATTTTATTCAAATAATATTCAAATAAAACAGAATTCGATAATGTTTCTGTTTTTATTGTAGATATTAATAATAATAAAATACTAGAATAATAAAATATATCTAAATTAGCGAAATTCAGTTTATTTCATCTCAGAAATTGAATTACATTCGGTTCGAATTTTATCATAAATTGAGATAAATAGAAAATACCGACCACGAATAAACATGAAAAGAGGAGAAAACGATATTATCGATGTGTAACGGTCAGATAACGATAAATAAAAATTTTGATAAATCAACCGATTCAGCAATACATGCAGTATACAATACAGACTTATGTATTGCGAAACAATCCACTCTATTTAAATGTATAATCGCGTACACCTACAGCAATTAGCACTGTTATAGAAATTCCGAACTTCTATATCCCTTTTATCTTGAACACAATCTTACTGACATTCAAGAATGGATGTCACATAAATAACTTCTTCTTAAGCTATCGCAAAATTAGTTGCGAGAACAAGCAGTGGTGACTTTATTTAAACGAAACTCCGTGCTCGTCGAGCCGCGTAACTACGAATTGCGACGGATTGCTATGCAAGGTTACGGAGGGTCTTGCTAAAGCCAGGACATTGTTAACAGTATTGCTACCTAATTAACCGCAAACGCTTTCAGTGGATTTCGCTTGGTCTATTGTTTACATGCGGGCATTCCGCTTATACGTACAGCAATCCTCCATGACTGAACCAGCCGAAATATTTCCATGGAGATTCTCTGTCCCTTTGTGACACAACTGTGCGTGTAGATATGTGTATTTCAATGGGATTTCCGGAGCATGTGTTCGTGACACGCGTGTCGGAACTAACACCTGATAATAACACGATCTCTTTATAAACTTCGTCATCAGTTCGTACTCGCGCAGAGTTTTCTTTTAAGATTTAATTAGCGAGCCAATATACCTCACGAAATTCTTGACGAAAGATATATTTCCGGAATTTAATTTAGCTGATTTATTGTCAGAGCAACTTGCTTTGAAAATTCAGAAAATTGGTAGTTAAGGCTGATAGAAAACGCTTTGCACACCCGACAATTCTTGCGTATTCCATAGATTATGTTACAAGTACTTAATAATCGAAACCACTTTAAATGTTCTTTCTTTGTTCGGTTTTATTATGCAAAAAAAGATCAACTTGTATACAGAATAATATTATATTTCAAACGCACGATACACACACATAGGTAGAAACAGATGTAAAATGTAATTTAGTTTACAGAAACATTTATAAAAGATAATTGATTTTTTATCTATAGAATAGCTAACTTTCATTGTTCGCTTTGGGCAATATTGATTCTACTTGAATCAACAATTTTTCGATATACTAGTACTCTCTTTATTCATTATTCTTAATTTTTGAAATCTCATCGGCTTCATGAATATATCTCAAAATAAAACAGTAGGTTTCTACTGAAAGTGGAAGTTGATATGGAATTATAATATAACTATAGATTCTCTATTGTTATTAATGCTTTATCTTTTCTTAAATTTATACATAAATCTTTTATGATTACAATTCCTCTTCCCAGAACCTATTAACTACCAGTCTCCTCTCCCCTTCAGCGAGCTTTAAGAGCTCTGAAAAAATTACTTCCATTTTCTTCTGTCCACAAGAAGCTGCTATCGCGATAAAAGCTTTGCTGCAAAATAAGTTATTCATAATCAATACCGCGTGAACCTTGGACGAGCGTGCTCAGATTCAAAGATCGTCCGTAAATCAATTGCCGCGTCATTAATTTACACGCAAGCGGTTGATTTAGAAAGGAAATCAGGATAGGAAATTCATTAATTATCATCCATATAATAAATCCATGATAATGGAGATGTGTGTGTGTGTGTGTGTGTGTGTGTGTGTTTTTGTGGATACTTTTACTGCTTTCTTCTCAATGCGTGCGAGGTACCTGCCACGACTTGAGCAGCTAGAAAAGCATAACGGGAACACGCTCGTGTGTTGTCACGCAAACATATATACGTCGCGTCTACTACATGTACGTTCCTCGCGTGTCTTCACGCGACGTACTTTCCTCAAAAGCATTCGTAATAACTTCTAATATAATTCCTCGGTTTCTCAGGCTACGACAAGACAAGGGTGGCGGCGCTTGGTGCCCGAGAAATATGGTAACCAAGGAAGGCAAGGAATACCTAGAGGTGAATTTGCACACTCCGCGTTTACTGACGTCCACCAAGACGCAGGGCAGATTCGGCAATGGCAAAGGGGTCGAGTACACTGAGGAGTACTTTGTTGAGTATTGGCGGCCAGGGTTCAACAAGTGGGTGCGATGGAGGAATCGACGTGGCATAGAGGTAGGTACCGTCTAGCTAGGTCATCGATCGAATCGTGCCCGAGATTTCTTTCCCGGGTAGTGTAAGCTCAAATTGACTGCACATCTGCAGATATTAGGTGATTTCCCTAATTTCCCCATCGATATTTATATACGAATATTTAGGTTCACATTTGAAGAATACATCCTTTTTATCAGACTAATAATGAATTTACCAATAAAAAGAAAAACGGTGGAACAGAAATACAATTACAATTAATATGACAAAATCATATTTTTTCCTTTTCATATCATATCTTATCATATTATTTCTGCATTTAATCTGAATTCGGATAGTCATCCTCTTGCAAGCGTTACACATGTCCTATTTCTACACAAAAAGATGTGTCTATCTATGTAGGGCAAGGATCCATTATTAACTCAATTTTGATCAAAATGTCACATGTTACTTTTCCTTTTTCATTAGTTCAATTACTAAATAACTCTTATATGTTTTTAATAACACATGTGAATAATAATATACCAATTTTAAATGTGACCGTTATATTATTATATCCACTCTTTACGTTACAAGAATATACATTTTGATTCATTTACATAAAAATCTTTCCAGAAAAATTGCTCTCTCCTTTTTCTGCATTTTTATTTTTGCGGAATGATTACGCTTTTATTTTGTACATTAAGATTCAATATTGCAATTTATTCCGATATACGATACGACAAAAAATCATCACACTTTTCAATTGTATTTCATTTTAAGTTCGTGGTATGCCGAAATTCGATTCTTTTCGACGCTTCGCGTGGTTTATGCAGGCGGTTGGAATTGAAGATGAAATATTGGAAAATCCTAGAACGAAATTTATTTTCTGCCAATAAATCTCGTCATTTCATGTCACATTGTAAAGACGAATTGCTCGATATGGCATTCAATGCAGCTTGCGCTATACTAATCTTACGTATATATATCATTATACTAATCTCCATTTGCTATCACATGTGACGTTCGTTTTAGTTATAATGGAATATCTGCCGACTCACTTACTTATAATTACTACCTAGCTAAATATTAATGTCCCTATTTCACTTATATGTTACATATGTTGAAGGGAAATTAGCAGATTCCGTATGCGAAACGGCTCGATTTCCTGGATTTAATTCAAGTTCCCCTTTCTAGCTTCAACATGGTTACAAATTGATAAAGCTACTGCCGTCTGTTCTTAATCCAATATAGAGGAGTTTAAAATGATTTCTATATTTACTACGTGCTATAATTTCACTGTTAAATTTCGATTATAAAGTAATCTCAGAAAAGAATTTTCTTAGATATGCTCCGGTCCTCTATTTAAAAATTTAGATTTGCTTATTGATCCAGTAACCACATTGAACAGTATTGACAATATATATGATAATTAACGATTTTAGTATGATTCTGTAACACAAAAGCGAAAATTTGGAAGTTTCATCTATTTTAGCAATCGCATCAAGTAGAAATGCGATCGTTTAGTCTGACAGACTCCTGAAGCATATTCGGTTTAATCTTTCAAAATCTTTGAGATATCCTCTCGGATATTCTATATCCTTTTAGAAAAAGAGCTTTTATATTATTTATATTACTCGTTATGCTATATTAATCTAATTTATTAGACATAATAATTAATTGATTGACAAATCTCAATTAATTAAAAAATTAATAATGACCAATGTCTATAATTATAAGCTATTTTATGAATATTATAATATAAATTATTATAATAAAAAGTATAAAAACTTTATATATAAAATACATCTTAATTACTTTACTATCTTTATAACATTTGCATTGCGTATAGAGATTGTCATGTTAAATCAATCAAGTTTTTGTCAAAATTATTGTACATGTAAAATTATAAAACTTATTTTAATGGTATCCACAGCATTAGTGTTAATTTCCGTTCTCCTTTTATCTAGGAAACGCTGTACACGATACGAATGTTGCATATATGAGAACCTCTGTCCCCGTTGAACGGCCATTACTGGATGCGACGTGTTAATTAACGTCTCTTTAGCATGATAATCCGTACGCGATATCCATTAGCCCGTCAAAATACATCACGGCGGTTAAGCGATTTGCTTGTGGCGACGAAACTACGCAAATTCTACGGACGTAATCTTAAATTCATGTTAGATAAGTGCGTTTCGCGTGAACGATCGATTTTGACATATCTCGCAAAAAAATACACGTTGTTGAAGAATTGAGAGATAAGTGACATATAAACACAGCAAATTATAATCTTTACGTTTCAATGATGAATAAAAAAACATGGAAAAGTTTCCGCAAGAGAAAAAGAAACCACTAAGAGAGCATTATAATCATACGAATTTATATACATAGCAAAAATTATCAAATATAATATCGAAATATAACTGTACAGCAATAATATATATCACATCCGTCTAAGGAATTTGGTGATAAAATGACTTGTGAATTAGTTATTAGAATTAGTACAAAGGTAGAAGAAATTTTTTGTATTAAATCGGTCAAACAGCATAATTGAAGACGGAAAATCGGTATTTAAAGCTATTCTATCGGAGTTACATCGAGTGCTGCAGCTATTATCCTACGAGCCATAAGCTGCCATTGGTAAATGGAATTTTAATGGATGCACAATAAAGCGACTGCATTTATTCCGCTTATCGAAACAGCGCGGTAAGTCATAATCAATCGTAACAAGCGCGGTTCATTTTTCAAATACTATCGGTAGATGCGCGTTCTCCACCATGCTCCACTATTACATTTTTATTCCATTATGTGGGGAAAATACGCGCACAAACTTATTAATAATAACATAGGATCAATGAGTTTCGTAAACAAGCGAGAAAATGCATTGCGTTCTCCGCAAGCTTCAATAAAACCGACTGCTTTTTCTTCTATTTTTGGATAGAATTCGAAATCTCGTTTCTATGTTGATTCTCCCATTCATGATTCTTTCATTCATAAGCATTCATTTATTTGCTTTTGCAGTAATCATCTTCTTGAATTCTCGTGCGCACGCTTCATCGTCCGACGCTCTATCTTTCCATGAACATTATTCAGTGCCTGCGTTATGATATTACCACGTATAAGTGTTAAAATTCACTCGCTTACGCGAATTTATCGCGCTCCGTCGCAAATTGCCGGTCGTAATAGAAAAAAGATTACGTGAAGCGCCAGGATTTTTCAGTATTTACCTCGGCATCCGCAATATATTTCCTTCAAGAACTAATTTCGTCCGGGAGAGAGAGGCAACGGCTACGAAAGACTTATTACCTAGCTGCCTTACGGTCTCCCGATAAATAGAAAATCAAGAATCTCATCTGTAACGAACTTACTTCGATAGACTATCATAACTCACCTCCGGCTGGTACTCATCGGAGGGTCGTCGTCTGGCCCTGCAGGAAAAGCTCCGTGACGCGGAAGTAATTTTCAACTCCGAACCGTGTCCTATCGTGGATGGCGAAGCCTCGTTATTCGACCTCGCCGTCATCAGAAGGGCTCTGATATTCGCCATGATTATCTCTCGCTAATCTCTTTCTCTCTCTCATACACACACACACATGCACGCATGCACGTATAGATACACATTCAACATACACACTTTTCACTCTCCCTCTCTCCAGCGTGGTTCGAACTAGACGTTCTTCCCATTTTCACGCAGATTTGCTCAAAGCAAGAGAGCAAGCCGGAGATTCGAAGGCGGAGGAGAGACAGAACGCTCAGAAGCGAAAGAGGGAACACGAACGTTTACCCTGCAGCTTCAATCTGTACAGCATGTGATCTTTGTGCACGCGCTCTTTCCTTTTACTCCTTACACTTTGAATACGGACGAGGAAAACGAACATTCGAGACTTGAATGAGAAAACGAAAGAGTATGAGCGCGTGAGGGGGAGAAGGAGAAAGAAATAGGAAGAGCTACGTTATCGCGCCGTTGTACGTGACCCAGGCTTTCCGCAGGCATTTTTCCAAACATAGTCGCCGTTCCGAGGTCTCAGACGAAACACGTAATGCGAAAGAAGGTTTTTCGATATTCGAATGAAGTACTCGTTCGTTTATTACATGCTCGTTTTGTTACAGTGAAGATTAAGTGGAATTAATGCAGAAATATATATATCATAATTAGAAATCGATGAGAGTGCGATTGTCACGTGCGTTTTAACAAGAGAAAAGCATCGTGGTTGATACGCAAGTGTCTGATGTTACATCGTATGATTTCCGCAAAAATTTAAAGAAACAAAAATGTAAAGTACTAAAACTGTAAAAATGTAAAGTACTGTAAAAAACTGTAAAGTTCGCATTTACGGATAACCCGCGACTATGTAATTATTCGTATTCGTACGATCATGCAGACGTAGCACGATAAATACGATGAATATTACAGAAAGTCTGGCAGGAGCGTGATATATTTTTACGTTCGCCGAGCTGACGTGTGCAACGAACCAGTTACATTTTTACACCAAAAAAAGCAGGCGACGGTCACCGGCTGCGACGTTACTCCAATAACATAACAAAAATATTATATATACATATATGTGTGTGTGTGTGTGTGTGTGTGTGTGTGTGTCGTGCGAGAGGGAGATTATGACTCGCTTCTTATGAGGTGCGCGCGAATTAAGCCGGACAGGCCGGGCTCATCTAAATTCACGAAACGACGGAGAGTAGCCGGACCTCGGACTGCTAGATGCAGCCTGATGGAAACGGAGCGGAATACAGCCAGCCAGCTAGCTAGCGCCTCTCTCTTTTACGTTCGGACGGCCGCTGTCGTGCCTGCGGCGGGACAATTGCCAACGGTGGACGTGTTTCATTAACGCCGACACACCGGCACGGACGAGGCTTTGTGAGAGAGGTACACCCATGGTAACTGGTATACGTCTTCCCTGTAATACGAGCAGTCCTCGCTGCGGCTCTTGAACATACCTACCTGTCGCGACAGAGCTAAATGAATTTGTTTATTCTTTCACGGTAGAATTATATTTTTTCCCGTACATTTTCCAACTTTTATATTATCCGGTTTACCTTTTATTACATTTTCGATATTTCTTAGGATTGGAGCCAATGTACCGTTTTTAAATCCTTTCAATCAACTATAAAGCTCGAGATTAAACCAACTTTTCAATGTTTACAATAGTTGGTTTCTTACATAAAATCAGATATTAACCCTTTAAAAATTTTGAAACCGAAAAATAATTCTCTATCTTAAAAAGATAAAATAAAAAATTGTGGTCTAAATTTTCTACTTATTTTTACGCGACGAATTATATATTTTATTCATTCCATATCATTAGACCATGTTTTTGTACTCGAACCTTGCAAATTCCAGCAAAATGTCGATGACGCATATAAGAAACAAGACTCGGCAGTTTCTCTCAACGATAATATTCCCAGAGAGATGCACTACGATAAATCCTATACATGAGATTTATTGCATAGCAGAATTCCACACCGCATTGCTATGCGAAATATATATCTTTTCATCATATATAAGTTATAAAGCGTGTACGGTCAATATTATTGGAAACTTAACAATCTACAATCAAATCTACAATCAAATATTTAACAATCTTGCAACATAAATCCTTGAAATATGAGTTAATTTATAGAATCATACTAAGCAATTAATTTGATAAAAATAATTGTGAGAAATATTTCACTTTATGGCTTTTGCAAGAAATGGAACAATACTTTAAACCATTGTATCTTTTTCCTTTTGAATACCGTCAATCTTTGCGCAATTCTATAATCAGTTCCTCGAACATTTCAAGGAAACCGGGAAAAGTGAGCATCCCGTGCGAACACCGAAAACGTTTTTCCATTTCTCTTAGTCTGGCACGTTGGATGATGATGACACACCCCTTGACGTAATCGACAAGTCGTCACTGCTGTTTGACTTGGTGACAGTTCGCTTAAGTCCACAGGTATCGGCGGTAATTTCCATTGAAATTTCAATCTCGTTTATCCGCAAAGTAACTTCCCTGAACGGCCGGTTCGTTGCAGTCATGCTAACTCTCCCTTCCAACCCGGTCGTGTTCGCCACCCTTTCGCCCTCTTCACCCTCTCGTCCATCGTTCGGTCGGCTAACGCAGCGGCGTCACGACGTATCGAATTTTAATCAATCACCGACAGGGACAGCCAATTCCAGAGCCAATTAACATATTCATTCCGCGGCACCCGGTACCCCTTTTTTTTACTGATTTCAGCGAAATTCAAATTGCAATATGGCGAGCTATGCACCATTACGAAATACTGTTTGGCTCCCCAGTCATTACGCGGTGGTCATTACCGTGGGTATTCGCGCACGGTAAAATTGCGGATGTACGGTTAAAAAAATAAACGAAACAAGGAAATGGCTAAGAGCCACCCTCATTATGTAACCACTGGCTGAACCAGTGACGCAGCGAATTTTGATATCACTACGTTATTACGTTAAAATTTTTACAGAGGCAAATTTCCGCGGAACAAGCGAGAGAGAGCGCGGAGGCTCTGCAAACAATACCTTACACCTAATAAATTTTAAGACGAAAGTTAAACAACTCGTGTTTACAACTGTGTAATTAGATTTCACCGAGCTTTCACATTTTACGTTATAGAGATTGTAAGAAATATCAAAATCGTCATTTTTTTATTATTTGGTCACGTGTACGTTTGAAATATAAACTTTAGTAACTTTATTTCGAAACGAAAAGTTTGATCTTAACATTGTCAGTAGCGAAAGTCCATCTCTAGTCAGACAAATCAAGAAGAAAAGCTGTTCGGACGAACTAGAACAGCAACTGTTCCATTTTTCCACTGGATTTGCGGGATATACGCGTTTGATAAATCAACCATATTCTCTGAACAGAAAGAAAATGCCATTTGGTTGTTTCAGTTCGATGGAATACGATTAAAGAATACGATTGCACGTAGGAATCGTATACATATCTATCTGGTTCGCTTCTCTCTACCATTTTTCATGGGAATTCAATAATCGATAGCCGTAGATGGAAGGTCGCCATAAAATTGCTCTTAATCCGCGTGGGTATGACATAAATATGTGCAGATAAAATATATACGCCCGCGCTTTCTCTACCATGTGGACATATGTACATTGGTTCTACCCAGTATCGATGGATTATGGATTATCGGTACGTACGTACGACCGTACGTGGACATGCTATTAGCGGATTACCGCATGAACCGGCGACAATTTTCCACTGTCATATTGTACGTGCTCTCTTTCCCTTTACAAGCCAGTCTCTTTTCCTCTCTTCACTAGCCTCGTTAGAAATCCGGTCTCGATAGAAGAGCGTTTCAATCCAGATGAGAGTACTCGGACGAGTATGTTACGAAAGCGTGGAAGGGTCAAACCTTCCCTTTACTACTCGGGAGAGTTTGTTGTTCCCCTCAGTTTTATACTTGTCGAAGCACTCGCTTACATGAGAAAGAGAAAGACTCATCCTCCCTCTGTTTACTCATAGATAGGGTATTCCTGGTTACATAGGATTATATAGGGTATTCCTGGTTTCTCGCTTGTATACAACGTTGCTACGGCCCCTTCTATATAATTTGTGCATCATGTAGTAATATTAATTTTATTAAACCATGTACTTTCCGCTAAATCGTATTTTAACAGCGAAGTCGGAATAACACGCTTAGTAGAGAAGATCCTATTTTAATTGACATTAAATTAATTAGCATTAACCGAGGTAAAGGAGGGTTCCTTCCTCCTTGAATTAGGGATGTTACAATTAAACACTTGTTCGTTAGCAGAGTATTAGGGAACTTAATGTCAGTTACAGACAGATTAGTTTGGAGCACGCATCGCCAATGTCGCAAGTCATACTAATTTTATGGTTAATAACGAAACTCAGTGGTTACTGGAAAGTTTAATGTGTTAAATAATTCAAGTATCTACTCAGATAAGATGCAAATAAAAATCAATAAATGTTTTAACATTACGAATAAAATGAATAAAATATGAAGTGAATAGTGATGACTTCCTCACATTGACATTAACGAAGCGGCGCAAGATGATTCTTTAATGTTTAGTGAAATTAAAGGCGTTAAAATGAAACAGTCTTCATTAGAGGAATGCAGAAAGCTTATTTTCGGCCACAAACAGATTAGAGGCGGTCTCCTTTCCACGAGAGTGCCCTGGGGAAGTAATTGCCTACATGCCGGGCGGGTGAAAATAGGACGCACCGTGTAAGCCGTTCCGCTTTTTCTCCTTTCGCAAGACGATCCATCTGCCCAACTTACTTATCTTTGATCTCTTGACCTCGGTAAGCTAATGAAAGCCATTCTAAGTTAACGTATTATCGATTCTAATAATTTTAAAGTTATAATTCATAGGTAATAATTTTATATCAATTTTTAATCATATATTATACAATGTCTTAATCACATAATATAAAATTACGTATTATTAATAAACAAAATTATCGTCATTACATTAGTTTTTGAAACAGTAATCAACATTGCGTCTATTTTACCAGAGCAATTTTTTTAATAGTCAGAGAGGATGATTACGACAATTTCCAGAGTGATTACGACGCACGGTAAAGAAAACTGCAAGAGTAGATGGAACGATTTTCATTTACCTGGAAAATTATAGTTGTAAGAGATTGTCGCAAAGTTGTATACCTATAATTGTTTTGAAGTACATGGTACAGTCGCGTTTAAAACGGAGCAATCTCAAGCGGTTGAGGCGAGATAGCCATAAACGCGCAAGCGTAACATAAATTTTCCTTCTTTCGTTGTCTTGCACCGAAATACGTTCGATCGACCCACTAACCTTCTCAGGTCCTCTCTTAGGACTGTTTCTTTACGCTTACAGTGCAAGGAGATCTCAGGATAAAGCGGGAGACTTTTTATTACCGAAACGAAACGAGGTCGACTTTTCTGCAATATGAGCGAAAACAATGGAATTGTAGGAGTAAAAAAAACACACACACACCTAAAAGTTCATCGATATATTGTATCGCAACACAATGAGTTTTAACGCTGAGATGTATTAAAATTAAAAAGCATTACATGTGTGGAATTTAATATACATATATGTATGTATAATCGTAACAGCGTCAAATCCCATAAAATTTTTACAATGCCCGTTAACATTTTTTACAGCTGTCACTTCACAATCGCATTATCCGGTATTACGAGTGAAGTACTTTTGAGGTTTCAACAATAAGCGTCACGACACCGCAAAATTTTATCTACGTTTTATTTAATAGTCGCCATATGCGAAAAAATCGCAACAGTTATTAAAAGCATATTTTGATATCAACAATATTTTCGTGAAAAACACGAAAATCATTTTCCCACGATAAACAAGCAAATAAAGGAAAATTTAAACTATTTTTAGGTATTATTTTTTACTCAATTCATAAAGAATTAATATATCTGACGTACACATTTCAGTCTATTTTTTTAAATTATTAAATGAATAAGGGCAATCTAAAAATCAAAAACTCTATAACCATCATATACGTATATATAAGTAATGATATATATAATATAAAGGAACTAGAAGTAATTTAATATCAATAAATAATACCAATAAAAAGAGATACAGATATATTATTCATACATTCCTCAATTATTGATAGATACATTATCTGAATGTCATGTAGATATGATGTCTGTAATCGGAACTATTCTCAGCTTCGTGCCGACAAATTATGGATCCTAGCAAAGCGTTCGAGAGGAGATTCTACTTGCCGCTAGCGTAGACATCAATTTTATGTGTCGGTGAGACGATATCGTAGAAGCGTCTCTTACCCTGTGGCGGTCCTTATATATAGGAATATTAATTATTCCTATCGCGTAGATTCCTCACCCCCCCGGTCTAGCTTGTATTCCAGCACGTTGCAGTTGCAGTTGTAATGCATCCGCGGTCGGTCGTTTCGAGACGGCCGATATAGCGGAAACTCCACTCCACCGTTGCGGCCCACCATTCAAGAGGCACGTTCCATTTGCGTGCCGTTTACAACTTCGTGGGCCGTTTACAGTTTTGGACTTTCTGTACTTTCTACGAACGTATTAAAATCACGATTTTATTAACATTAATCCAAGTATTGTCCACACAGCAACATATAAGAATTATATTCGTACTTTCTTATTTCTATTCGGATAAATTTGAATAATTTTATAAGTTCTAGTTATTCTCTAATTTATATTCCATTTTTGTTATGTTTGCCTTACACAATATTCCTATTAATCTGTAGTCTCTGCTAAAAGAACATTCACTAAAAGAAACCGCCAATTGCACGTATATAAAATGAGTAAAAGGTAAATGACTATTATTTAACATTAGGAGATACATGAAATATTCCACTATACATTGTAATTCTAGAATTTCAAAACGCTCTACTGGCCGCGCGGATGTTCTCGACCTCTACCTCAGCGACATCAGATATGGTGCTTTATATGATTAACGCGAAATAACAGATTCCTGGTTAGAAATTCTAATCGCAGCACTGCCGGTAGCACAAATCAAAGCAAAGGCCAATGGTCGCTGATGTCCAGCTCGAGTCCGTTTCTGTGTAGAGCATATTAGCGTTTGTGTCATATCTACTCTGCTTGTGTACGGTGTTTAGACCGCACTCGGTTTTCGGTACAGAGATAGATAGCTAGAGATGCAGAGAAAGAGAGAGAGGGAAAGAGAGACACAGGTATCGTGCGAATATTCATATTTCAACAGAGGCGTTGCTCTCCGGGGTGATGACGGTCAGCGTGTTGGACGATCCAACGTGTCATGTTCGCTCTCTACACGATTCTATAATCTATACAGCAATAGATTACTTCGTAACGTGAATGACAGTTAGACAATGTATTAATCGTAAAACATAAAAGTAAGAAGTTGTTAGTAATCTTCAATTTTTGTATAAAGATGCAGTATGCAAAAGAGCATTTAAAATTATAAATGATCATTAGAACAATTATCAAGCTCAATCTGTTCTATCTATTTTATAAAATACGATAGAGTTAATATGAAAATAAATATATATCAGTTTCTTGATGAACTTAGTTAAAAAAAAGACTTTGTCAATTTATTATCCCAGGAAAAGAAAAGAAAATCAGATAATATTTTTTAGATAAATATTAATGATATTAACGATCATAGAAAATATCTTCTTTATCACAACTATATTATTTAATGCTATTATTATTCGTCGCGTGTTATCAATGTTTTAGGATGATGAGAGATAAGGTTGTAATTACAGATAAAATTTTACGACGAATATAACGCGAGATGAGAACCGCTAATCCATCCAAATACTCAGGATGCAAAACAGAACAGGATACAGACGTAACTACTGAATTACATAGCGCTCCAAGCGGAACACAGGATTGCAGATACAGTATTATTATCCCTAACATGTCTATCAGTACACGCGGTAATATACATATGTCGAATTTAAGACCTTGTTTCTCAAACAACCTGGTGGATCCTATTGGTGAGTTTGAGCTCTTCCTTGGACGCGCGCTGACGTTCGTATTTCAATGTTAATCTCGTGTTCGTCGATGGCGACGACCTATGCACGTCTCTGCGACGCGATACGACAGGAAGGACGCGAATGTACACGACACAGAGAGAAGGAGGAAAGGGAGGCCTGCTTCCAGTCCAGATTTAACGCTTGCATTTACATTTAGAGGAGGTTCACGACGAACCATTGTTTACTAATCGGATCCGGAAAATGACGCTTTCGGCCCGTAAGATTCGTTCTTAGTGCTGTAAACACGTTCCGATGAACATTGGACAGTATCCTTAAACGCAACGTCTCATGCATGTCGTACGTATCCTCATGCATCGTGATAGACAAATATCGTAGACGTTGTCTTCCCTCAAATTCACTTGCGAATTGACACATTGTGTGTGACTGTGTATGTGTGTGTATGTATGGAATTAAAATGGCATTTTGAGATTAAAACAATAAGTTTTGAAAAAAAAAAAAAAAAAAAAAAAACTACAATCAAAGTATTTGAAAATGTCATACATAGTCCATGTAGCAATAGAATTAAAAACGTGTTTTTTTTCAATGCTATCTTTTGGTAAATTGTATAGTATAAAAAATTCGTGATACTCTGAATAATAAACTAAAAAAAGAATACATACAATGCAAAAAAACAGGTTTTATACCAGATGCTATGAAATGCGCGCTTGTTTTCCTGCTTTTCAACCGGAACAGAAATATCTGGGTGTGACTAAAGTTAACTATTTCACCGTCACTATTGTGTATACATGGTAACATAAAAATCTCTCGTTTCAGCAAAAATATCATGAAACGGTGATACAAATTGTTGAATTTAAATTGCAGCTTTCCTCGATAACGTTGCCATATTTCTCTTGCCTTTTCTTTGTCATGATAACTTTTGTCTATATACGTATAGCATATTAACGATTGTTTTGTTTCTCTCTGTTGTAGCTTTTGGTGGGCAATAACAATCCATATTCGGAAGAGGAACAGATCTTCGATCCAGCTATAGTCGCAACAAAAATCCGCTTTATCCCTTATACCTCTCATATGCGTACAGTATGTATGCGCGTAGAGCTTTATGGCTGTTCGTGGACGGGTGAGTGAAATATATGGATATGTATTCCTTTTTTTTATCATGTTTCTCAAGCATCTATTTATTTGCAAGCAGCTTGCTGTCCACTTCGCTTACGGGCAACGAAAATATAGTCGGATCGACATATTTCAATCTGTAATGTTTGCTATATATTTTTTATTGCAATTTTAACTGCTTGCAAATAAATGGAAAAAATATATTTCGGCTCGATCTGAAAAATTTTATCACTAACATGCAGAAACGCAAAATGATGATGCAATGTATATAAAATTATTCGAGATGTAAAAAGATTTAATTTCATATTTTTTTATCAAATTAGAGAGCCATTACTCTGTCCGTGTTAATAGCTACCGTGATAAATCAATTTTACGCTATATGTAAGTGAAGCCAATTATATGTGATTTCATTAGCACGTATACACTGCCACTGTCGCTTATAAAGATAAAATTGAAAACAAGCGGTAGAAATTCCTTTGGAATCGCTTGCGTGTCATCATGAATTTTATATTTTACATTGGTTACATGATCTATTTTCCCGAAACTTTTTGACAAAAGACTGCAACGACCACAACAGTGACCCTTAACAGTGACTTAAATTTGTGCTTTAGCTCGTTGGAGGGAACTAGAAAAGGTACACGGAAAAGAAACGCGATATTTTATTCAGTATCAATATTCGACAGATACAGATTTAATCGTAAAGTTCAAAATTTTTATTCTCGTTTCTGTTCACTGAAATCTCCAGACTTGTCTGACAATAAGAAAGAATTCTTAACAATGTTATCAGTGTTAGACAATTCCATTCACGTATGAAGATACATGATTATGTAATTAAAGCGTACGTTTTAATATGCGAATTTGCATTTTGTTCATCACAAGATTTTGAATTTGAATTTTCGTGAATTGTCAACCGTCGCCGACTATCTGACAAGATGCCGATGTAACGCGTCAGTCTCTCCTGAATCTGAGATTAACATAGATTTACGATCACCGTAGGCTGTGAGCCACAGCTGCGTCTACATTAATCCAACCACGACGAACTATGCGGCAGCCGCTAACTGTGTCATCCATATAGCCCCGACCATCGTTATATCGTTTAAATGCACAATTACAGCGGCTGCCAATAATATTGACTTGCAAAATAAATTGTGACTTACGAATGACATTAGCAAACGTTCGGGTTTACGAGGTAAGGACCGGGTAATTAAACGACAGAAAGAAAATGTACAGAAGGAAGAAGACATAGAATTATAATTCTATAATTATCGTAGTGAAATACTTTCCACATTTGGCGATTCCACGCTTTATCATTATTGTCGTTATACAGTAATAAAACTAGAATGGTTGGCTACAATAAATACGCTCGACACTTTATTATTTTTTTTAATCTCATCGATGACAAAACTACGCAAATAAAATCGATTTTTTTATTTTACCGGTGCGTTAATCAAAACGGTCTTTTTCAACCGGTTCACGTAAACATCGCAAAGTGTGCGAGAGAAACATCTCTTTACGCATATTTCATACTGAAATCGGTGAAAACAATTTACCGTCGTTGAACGGAAAAATACTCACTTGGCATGAGCGGACGGCGCGATATATCCCTCCCAAGTACCAAACCGTGTAACTCGTTCGTGTTTATTGACGTCTGACAATCTAGGAGTACATTTTGCTCTGACATAAGTCACTTGCTTCGACGCATTTTTAACGAAAAACTCCGCAGTACATCACGAAAGAGACTCGAAGCACGGAGTGTTCTAGTCTAGTTGTTGCATGACACCGCCTTGGATCGATCCCGATAATCCTCAGAGCGCCAAGATTAAAAATAAAATGTTAAGCCTCGTTACTTCTCTCCGATGTGCGCTTTACTCATAACCGTCCGCAATCTTATAACGTACTGTCGGGAGAAAACGTTCATGGCCCGACCACGTAGCAACGTGATGATGTATAGTTCAGGAGCTTGTATATTTTTTATATCCGGCTTCTCCTTATTCTTCCAGAGGGTATCGTCTCGTATTCCATGCCCCAAGGAATCAAGAGGGGCTCCGAGGTTGACCTTTCCGACAGGACGTACGATGGTCGCGAAGAAGCGGGTTATCTCTCCGGGGGACTTGGTCAACTTGTTGACGGGCAAAAGGGTTCCGACAACTTCAGATTGGACGTCAGCGGCAACGGAAAGGGTAAGACACGGACTGCTTCGTGCTGGAACGAGATTAGCGCCGGCGCTAGATCGTGTCTAGATTAGCGTGATAGAGCCGTCTTCGCGAGATACTCTGCTCGCCAACCGTCTAGTCTTCTTAATCTATCAGTATCTCACGCTATCTTACTCGTTAACTTCTTTCTTCGAGCTAAACAGCGGCTCGCGACTGCCCGTAACTCGCGTTGTAATTTTGTAATGCCGATCGCACGCCTCTTCGAGCGTTTACGTTCATGTTTCAGGACGCCTTACACTCCTATTAGTGTACGCGGAGAAATAAGAAAAGAGTAAACGAAATAAGAGCGCGCACAACGCGTGTCTTGAATAACGTTAAAACACACTATGTCAGCATCCTGTATGTAACTGTTATGTATGAAATGCATTCCTCCTAGCATAGCGCATATAATTTGAAATATGTGAATGCGCGACGAGAATTCTGTTAAAATATCTCGACGAGCTTCTGCTTTAGAACAAACACATTTGCTTCGTTATTTCATAAATGTTCAATTTACACGGTTGATTTCATGCATCAAAAGCGTATGTTACTTTGCAATATGTTTCTTTTTTTTTACCAATGCTTACTTTTCGGTTGATTTGCTCGATACATTGGACCAATCGGGGAAAGTCTTTTTCCATTTAATGAAGCAATGATTAATGTGCGTGATACCGACTGAAAGTAACACATCATCTGTCTTATCAACTATTCGTAGTAACTGTTCTACAGATACA
The DNA here is from genome assembly GCA_901521435.1 of Crematogaster levior. Taxonomy (NCBI): domain Eukaryota; kingdom Metazoa; phylum Arthropoda; class Insecta; order Hymenoptera; family Formicidae; genus Crematogaster; species Crematogaster levior. Next base: position 850,303 of record CABEGB010000725.1, read on the forward strand.
GATTTTTAGAAAACCAAAAACTATTAAAATTTAATTGAAAAGGATTCTGTGTTTGTGTACAGAAGTGGTTTTTCAAACGATTGATCAGATACGATGTCGTCGTCGTCTGTGCGTCCATTTTCGCGTCAGAATGAAAATGAAAATTTTCCCGTCGGTCTACTCCAGGTGTGTAGGTGTGTAAACGAGAAAGTCGAAAGGGTCAGCGGAATCTAGAAAAGCCGAGAGGGCTAGTAGAAGAGCTTGGGCTTCGGAGCCAAACGTGTTCCACAACGCCCGCTCGAATCTGTTCCAATTTACATTTATATTGAACCGCGAGCTAGGCTGCAACCAGTCGCCGCTGTTTACTCGCCTTCTGGATACATTTGTGTCTTTCCATTTATGCCACGAGACACCCTCGCCGCCGCTAGTACACTCGGATACACCATCGTACTTCCGCCTTCTTAAACTTTTAAACCCGGCAAAACTGCGTACAAACTTCTCCCGACTCTCTTTAAACCGGAAAACACCGTCGTCCGATATTCCTGCAGTCAAGACGAATTTCTCACTCGAGATCGATATTTGCACCGACACCTTCATTTGGAAGTTTTTAAAAATACTTCGGAAATACGTAAAGTCAAGAATCAAGAAGCGAAAAAAAAGTAGAAAATCATAGAAATGTATATAAAGTTATTTTTTATATACATTTTTATATACATTAATTTATCGTATTTTAAAATCATATCTAAGAATTTGAGAAAAGCGACCAACAATGATTTATAATTTTATTTCGAAATCTTTCCAGGATATGGTAAGAGAAACTTTCTTAATACTAAGGAAATACATTATAATTATTATACTTATCATCGATTAAAACATAACGTAACAAACATAAACATAACGTAACAAACTTTTGTCTCGTTTAATAAGGTGAAACGCTTTTGGTAGTTGACAGCTCGCAGTCATCCTTACTTCTGGTTTACGAGCATTGTATGCTATACAGTTCTCCCCGAAACGTTTTAAAGGGGAAAATCATCAACCGACGAAAGTGTTGGTATACCCACCCAGCGTGGTTATCTTACGATCCTCGTGAAGGTTCAGAATTGATGGTAGATAGCGGCCGAAGGCGGCGACGACAGGAAACTGGAAACTATTTACTCGAGGGACGATATTAAGGGAGGAAAGGGGGTGTATGAAAGCGGATAGGTCAGAGCGATATAACACCATCGCGCGAACCCGGTATATTGTTGAAAACGGAAGGGACGATCGTAGTAGTTGTCGCACAGGAATCCAAACACAAAGTCGCGTGCGAGGACACAATGCAAACTGCATGATTGAAATTCTCGCAAGTTTTAATATACTCTAAGATTCTTACGTCGCGTCTACGACGAACCCGTGATTCCCTTCGTCGATGTCGAAACGCAGGGACGACGACACAGAATTCGGAATTAGAAGATTAGATTTCTCTTTTTTTTCCTTTCTAGTTCGCAACCGTACCATTCTCTTTTTAGAGATTTTATTAAAAAGTAAAGATAAAAAGAAAGTTTAAATAATAGATTTTCTAAGACACTAGAGCTTTAGGATTTATGTATTAACATTTTACAATATGTAAAACGATATCGAAAACAAGAAAAAATATAAAATGAAGGAAACATTCAAAGATTATATTTTTAAATAAATACAATGAGATATTTTTTTGTACTTAGATTTATAAAAAACATTTATTGAAATCACAGGTTCAAAGATTCGAAGTATGTTAATGAAGTTTAATATAATAAATATTGAATATTTCTAAAATTTCTAAAAATCGAAATAATAAATATTCAAAAAATATTCAAGAATCCAATCACCGTGGCGCAGTATATTTTTTCCAAAATGAGCGAGCAGTTCAAATATGAGATTTTTTCATTATTAATTCTGGAAAGTGTTGCACAACACATGAATGGCGGTAAGCCGTGTTGGTGTTGATGGACATTCAGGTGCGGCAGAAAAATGCGACTACACGGTGGAACTAGAGATTTCGGAGTCAATGTTGAAAGTAACAGAAGCATTTCTGAGGAATGCATAACACGCCAACCAGGCTTATAAGGTTATTGCGTCCATTTTCAATCCGCGTATTCCCGCGGGACACGTGTGTTTCCACATGTACTCATATAGTGGGATCTAATGGTGAGACTCACGCAATAACCTGCCGCGGCTGCTCCATTGCTCGAAACTCTTCCGTATCGCATACCATGTTTCTCGCGCTGCTATATACTAAGCAGAACATTTCCGGGTGAAATGAAGCGAGAGGAATAGAAAGCACGAAAACAAACTAACGTAATTAACGTTTCGAGGAAGCATACGAGTCCCAGCTTAACTTGCGAATCTGAAACGGGTAATTTAAATTCTATTAAGCGAACACTTCTGTACGGTTTCTGGCAGCGTTATGTATAACAAGAAACGTCTTTAAATCCCAAGAAAACTGTGAAGGTCACGTGCTTGCAAATTATTTAAGTTACCGAGTTATCTATATTAAATTATCTTCGTTGTAAAACGGCAACGCAGCACCCTCGGTGCTTCCTCGAAGACTTTAAGTTACAAAACTTACGAAACTTCTTTTAGTATTACCTCATTGAAAATCAGTCTTTATTAGATTTTTAGTGGAAAAATAAAATCTTTTACTTCTGCTCCTTCCCTGGCTAATACTTTGTGATCTATTTATCCCTAATTGGAATTTAACAAGTTTATAACAAACATTAACAAATTACAACGTTTTTAAATTCTTGCATTTCTCATTATTATGCATTTGAGAATATATGACATATATTTACTACAGGAATGTTAAACATTTGTTTTTCATGCATATGTTTTCCGTTTACGCTACATTCAAATAAATTCGATGTCACGCGCGAATTGTCCACTATTCACTTTACAGATTTTATTGTCTTGTTTATAGGTGCGTACACCGCACCTATAAATGGTTTACCGTATCATACAACCCGCAACATAAAACTTTTTTTTTTTTAATTCAAACACGTATATATTGAAACCTTTCTATGTGACATATATAGGTTACAATTTTTACTGGACGTTCTCTTCATGCGTAAAAGATGAATTTGATACACACTACGCAAATCTTCCAATTATAGTTAAATATCAAAAGGTATAACATATATATCTAACATATAAAAATTACATACACATATAATATACGTATATTCACCAATATGAAATTAATTTTTCACTCTGCTCTTTGTTGAGTGATAAAATTTTTAATTAAAAAAAATTCTGAATGGTCTAGTTTATTATCGCGTCGCTGAAGATGGTTCAAAACGAAGCCGAAACGTACAATTTATATTTTGTGTTAGACTGTTAGTTGAAGTTAAATGAAGTTAACTCACGCGAGAACTACGTTTGACTCTCAAGACTCATTTCTTGTTTTGTAATTTTTCACTGATTGATCTTAAAGAATTTTTTGTTGAAGAAAAGAATAGGTGAAAAGTTTGTCTTTTCTTGAAATTTAATGGTAATAATAAATAATAATAGTAATAATAAATTGAATAATATCTCTGGGGTTTTATTAGTTTAAGATCAAGGTTGTATGCATTTCGTGTAACCAACAAGCACTTCATTTTTTTCAAGATTCTTCAAAGTTGCGACGTATTATAACGAATAATTCATTTATGTTCAAGGATACGAATGGGTCGGCTGGCGAAACGACACACCCAACATGCTTGGACGTCCGGTGGAAATAACTTTCGAGTTCGACTACTCGAGGAACTTCACTGCCATACACCTACACATGAACAATTACTTCACGAAGGACGTGCAGGTATCGTCATTCGCACCGTTACTGGTATTATTTCGAAAGTTACGAGCTTCAGGAACTACCATAAATTTCACAATCACATTTGTCGATGTTTTCGCGCTTTTACGCGGTTTTAACAACATTTTTCTCGCAATTTACAGAGCGATTCTTACAGCCCCGTCATTGCGCCGTCCGTTCGCGAGCTTAGTGCTTTTATCGATAGCGAAATTTTCTTAAATGTCGTGCACTCTCGCCGAATTATTTCCATCCGCTTAAATCCCTCTAAAGCGAATTACGAGCACAGTGCTCTCACTGCTCCATAACAACATCATATATATGTACATCCGATCTAATTCAACTTTACGAGCGATATGAACGTTCGCGTTCTTACGACATCCTCGTAAGAACGCGAACGTTTTTTTTTTTCGAGCGAAGAAGTGATATGATCACGCACGACTGTTTCCACCTCATTCGAGCGTTGTCCAATCGCTTGATTATCGTCGCTCGTACACACACGTACACGATCTTTATGCTGCTCTCACAGGTTTTCTCATACGCGAAGGTCTACCTCGGCACAGGTGGCAACCAGTTCACCGGCGAACCTGTCCATTTCTCTTACATACCCGATCAGGTGCTCGAGCAAGCGCGCGAGGTCACCATAAAGCTGCATTCGCGCGCCGGCCGTTTCCTAAAGTTGCAGCTCTACTTCGCCGCGCGGTGGATCATGCTCAGCGAAGTAATCTTCGAATCAGGTAAGAGAAAGATCGATTCTCCCACCTCTCCTTCCTCTCTCTTTCTCTCTCTCGTGCCATCCCACGCGCAGTGAGAATTTATCTTCTGGGTGTTACCTTTTCGGTAACACGCGCGTTCTCCGCGTCGCGTCGGAACGACCGAGAATAATGGCGAAGCTAAAACATCGTCTGGGATTCGCCCACGGCTCTCTGCATTTATAGACGCATTTTTAGTTAAACGGAAAATCAAAATAGGCGGTCCAGAAAATTGAAATCTAGAAATGGAATAGTTTCGAAGGCGCGTCTTATCATGAGTATACGATTCGACGCGATTTCCAATTTTAAGTGACATACTTTCGTCGAAGATATGAACGGTGATACTGCAGGCGGTGGAAAGAAAATCGTCCCGAAGTTTATGCGCGTGGAGAGAAAAATTCTTCTGACGGTAGTGTAGTTTCAAGAAAAGTGTGCGCGGTAGATACGTACAACTATAAAACTAATATTTTAAAAAAATTATTTTGTAGAGAATTTTACTGCTTTAAAATATATAAAAAGTATTTAAATAAATTTATATTTATATAAAAAAATAAATATTAATTAAATAGAAGTAACGGGAAAAAGTATCTAAAAAATATCACTAAAATTTTATCACTGTTCGTACAAACACAGTTTTATTGTTTATAAATCCAAAGACAAATTCTTTTCCCTTATTGCTTTGCTTCTTTTCTTTATCTATAAATCTTAATAAAAATAACATGTATCAGCGTTAAGGGAAAATACTTTTCGCAATAACACATATTTACAGCTGGAATTGCTCGAACAATAGTATCGTATACCGAACAAAGGCAGTGTGAAACATTTAAAGTTTCTGAAATCGTTTAGTCCCACGTTGTTGTTCGCTCGACTAAAGCAAAAAGCAAAAGCATCTACACGTTGTGCGAATGAGAGCACGTGGTCGCGGGCCGGAAACGAAACTTACTTAACGCGCGCGCGCACGCGCGCACACACACACACACACACACACACACACACACATACATTCGAATATATACTCTCAAAAAGTTTTGTCTCGAAAAGCTGGAATGTTACACGAACCAGACGAGCGAAACCGTCGTTAATCATTCTCTCGGTGCGCTGTGTTCTTTCCTTTCACGAAAGATAACTTCGGCAGCGTAACAGTGAAGCGAGTGATTTTCTTTGTCACCGTATCAAGTGGCACATAAAACTTGCACGTATTTCATTTTGTTTATACATTTATACGAAATTGTGTCACACTGTCTTTCTTACATTGTATAATTTTCTTACAACGTATAATTTTTTTTTATAAATTTCTACTAATATGTGCTTCTATTAATATAGAGTAACAATGTTGTTAATATTTTTCGAAATAGAATATCTTTTTTGTAAACTCACAAGTAAGAATGTACTGTTAATTATCGATTTTAATATGTGAATATATGACATTTTTCTCTATTCCTTACTATTTCAGAAATAATAGTTTTACTCGCTGAGATATTATGGAAAATAACTTGAATTCTTATACAGATCGATAACTTATACGCGGAAAATATTATAGAACAAAAAATACGCTGCAATCGGGAAATGCGTTGAATTAGAATTGCATAAGAACAAGTAACTTTATTAAACATTTATGAATTTGTAGAGCTATTACAATTACATTAAAGTTGGTTTAAAAGACCCTTAAAAGTTGTTTGAATACAAACGCAATCAGGATCAAAACTATAATCTCTTCTGTTTTGTTGTAACTTTCAGGAACAAGAAAGTTCATAAATTTTTCTCAGGAATTAAAAACGCGTTTCTCATCGCAATGCGATGTAATTTAGACAGTGTATTTCGTAGTACCGTGAGACGGATGTGGTCTTCCAAATTTGGGCAAGAAGATCAATTCCATGGTTCCGCAGCGGCAAAGCGTAACTGTTACGGCAACTTACCCAATAACTAGTTTAATCCAACATTGGCGGAACCGCATATCGATCACTAATATTTCTTTTAATCCGTCTCAAACGATCCGAGACGGAACTTAGCTGCCGGTCCCCGTAACGCAAGCTTTCGAAAGTTCTGTGTCGCTTCGTTGCATCGAGCCGACTGCGGGAGTGGGTACGTCGTTAATCATTCGACGTACTCCGGTGCTCCCCGTCCTCGACTGCGAGCGATAAGTTGGACCGACCGACCCAGAAGCAACCAATGTTCACCTGTATATCACATAACTCGTACTCACGTCGCACAAATGCTTCGTTGAGCCGCGTCATCGATAGGAAAATATATCGTACTTCCCCCTTATTTGTCCTTCTTTTTAACACTAGCATCAAGTTTTTCATCGAGCGAGTCACACCGTGCGAGCGTTTCGAGAGCAAACTCGCGCCTCGCTTCGATTAATTTTCCTTTTTATAAATTGCGAGTACGAACCGCGTCTAACTGCTCGAAAATTGGAATATTTTCTGGTGTCCATTAGTCGATAAATTGCCGCGGCACTAATTTTCAGTTTGCCCAACGGGAAATTCCAGCTGCGTGTGACACGAATTAAATTCTGGTCGTGATATTTGTTCGTTTTCAAACGATCGATGTCGTAGAAAACTATCCCGCATACAAATAAAATTCTATGTCCATACTGTGGCCACAAAATGGCCATTTGTACGATCCGATAAAATTGTCAAAAGAAGACGTACGAAATTTAACTCGTTTTCGAGCGTCGTGCGTTTCTTTTTATTGATTTTACGATACCAGAGATTCAGTTTCATTTTTAACACTAGATTGTCGGATGTTGGGTATATACCTATTTTACCTGAAATGAGTCAATTTGATCAAACATCAAAATTAAAGTTTAAAAAAAAAAATAAAATTTTATTTTAAAGAAATTTTATTCAAAACAATTTTTACATATATATTCTGGTTTTAAAATACATTTTCCGCAGATTTTTTAAATCGTAAATGAGTCAAATTGACTCGCTTCGGCAATCTAGTGTTAACAACTGATAGGTATTTTATCGTGTTTTATCGATGATTTATTATAGCATAGGCTTTATCGAGTTATTAATAAATTCAATTAGTTCCAACAGTGTTTTTCTCACTATGTGATATATAATACTTTTCTCGTATAAAAGTTTTTTTATACGCTCGAATATTTAATACGAGCTTGAATGAGCATGGATTTCATTAGCTCTAATCCTGAATGCACAGTTATCTCCGAATGGAACAATACCGAGGACGAGGAGGCGAAGAACAAGAGCGCTATTGTACTGGCAACCGGCAGCCCCTATCAAAATAACGAAGGTCCACTGCAGAGAGACGAAGTGAAGGCTACTTTTAATAAGGAGGAGAGCAAAGATAACACCTGTAAGTCTACTGTCCGATTTTTCTATTGTTATTCCGGTAAGCTACGTTCATAATTTTCCGCGTAATTGACGCTCTTTTCACCAAACTTTTTTCCCTTGTCACGTTTGACAATGAGCTCGATATATCACGAAAGAACGAAAGAAGTGTCGAAAAGAAAGATCATTATGCGATAATCACTAGCGATTTATTAACATAAAAAAATGTTTATTTATTTAAATTTTTTATGCAATATGCATTTATCGTAAAATTAAATGTCACGGATACTAATTGAGTAACATAGTTTTCTAATGACATTATTAGAAGTTGCGAGTTTGATTAAAAAATCTGAAATTTAGTTTAATTAATGAAGATAAACGCGCACATACACACACACACACAAATTTTTATTTAAAATATAAAAATGTTTTTTAAATAGAGTGTTATTAAGAAATCTGAAATATATTAGTTATACATAGTTAATTTGTGTGTTTTTTCGTAGATTCAGTACAAATTTAATTATAATTATACGAAATTGAAAAAGCAAATACTTGCATTTTTAGAAAATCTTCTTTCTAATATGCAATGTCCTTACACTGCAATTAATGGAAAAACAGCGACGATGGGGCTAGAAAAACCCCTTGAGATCGACAGATCTGTGCTAAAAAGTACCTCAAGCAGTCCCAGGGACGTCCTCGATTACCCGCGAAAGAAAACGTCACGAGAGAAAAAGAGCGGTCGCTTTTGTCCCTTGGCCGAGTTTGTTAACCAATATAACGATACTTTTTTTTATTCTCAAACAAAAGCCGCGCAATTAACCTGATTAATTCTTTAACTTTCTCTTCGACTGAGATATCGAGATGTCGTTAAAAAGATCATGATTCATTAACGAGACTTTTAATGCTAATTGATTACACTTAATATTCTCAAAGACAATGAACTAATTTACATTTTCTTCCTACTGATATTCCGCGACTCGCACTGCATAGCGCAACATTTTTTGATTATACAGTGACGATGTCGGAATTGTTGAAATTTCTTCATAATTATTGCCAGATTCAAGCTCGCGTGCTCGCGTGCTTTAACATAGATTTATATTTTTATACTCTATTCGAACTGCTCTTTGCCTGTCCGCTTGTTAAATTCGCCCAAGGTAAAGCGCAAGAAAACAGGACGAGGTATTTACGTTTTCTCGCTTGAAGCGTGACGTATAACTAATACTCATTACATATTACACCGCGCGGAAAGGTACGAATGTACGTCAACGCGGGTAATAATCTGTGAGCTAATGGAACAAACGGTCAACGACATACTAGGAAGAATAACATTATGTTTTCTTGTCGACCAGTGTTCTACGACATTGTACCAAAATTGGTCTGTGAAAGAAACGAGACCGAAATGTTGAAAACTCAAAAAGAGCATGAAGCAAGATGAAATTTTTTTGTCGCACAGATATATCTTTATCCGGAAAATTAAACTCTCTTCTCTCTGATATTTTTATTTAAAAGGAAAGACGAAGGAAAAGAATTTATTAGAGTTTATTAGAGAAAGTTTATAGCTTGTTAGTTTCGATCTCTGTGCGTGAATTATTCTTTCTCTTATAAAGAAATATTAAGATAAATGTTTCTTTTCTCGCTGTTAATTATTTTTTTTATTGATCGATTGACTTTAATATTATCCACTTAAAAAAATAAAATAAATTATTTAATATATTGATATTATTTGATAATATTAGAGCTGTGAAAAACTGAAAAAGCATCTGCCATATTCGTGTCACGGATTCTTAAAAAAATGTCTTATTAGATTATTTTCTTGTCCGCTTATTGATTTATGAAATACTCAAGCGATGATCAGGCTGTGGTGGATTACGAAAGCCATCAGCGGATATTGTTTTTGTTCAGCCGGGCACTGATCAACCGTGATCTAGTTACGAGCTTCGTGATGAACGCAATCATCATTATCGTTCCATCGTACATTATGCGGGGTTACCTCGGCGGTATTATCTACGGTGATAGGTCGTGTTGCTTGATGCATCAAGCGTCATGGGCGAGTGAATCCGCTATCACGTACACGCGCGAATCAGCTGTCTGCAGTGACGTCAAAATATTATTAATGGAAAATTCTTTTGTTATCAACACGATTATCGTTACTATCAATATTCCACTTGCTTGATTTGAAACGACCATAATTACTTAAAAGTTCAGTTGTATCAATTGTATCAGTTATCAATTGTAATAAGAAAAACGAAACTGACTATTTTCAATTAATGTTTCCTCTCGATTATTTTCAATTAATGTACTTTATTTGATCGTAGAAAACTACTTTTTTTAGCAGATGCTAGAAAATTCAATGATGGAGACACGACGAAAAAAAAATAAAGAAAGAAGAAGAAAAAAGAAATGAGTCCAGATGAATCACAAATAAACAGTTAAAAGAAAATAGAAAAAGATCTCATAAAATAATTGGTTAAACGATAAAGAGTGGCTTCAAATCCTTAGGAATTACGATCGGTGTTACGATTAATTAATGTAAATTATCTCTAGAGCACAGTCTAAGCCAGTGACAATGTGCACGAGCTCACTGAGCTTGCGGTGTAACCGTTAATCGTTGAGCTAATCGATTCCCTCCGTATCCCCGAACATGACGGGGATACATGTACATCTGTTTACTACACATACACATCCATTCATTTATATGTACTACTAGACACACTCCATACACATACATCCTTCTCAGTTCCAGATAAGAGCAAGGAGCCCGAATCGAAGCAGTTCGTCGGTTTAGTTATCGGCATCCTGACGACTGTAATTGTGATGTTGCTCGCGGCGATCATGTTCATCTTCTATAGGAACCGTAGGCTCAAAGCTGCTCTCGCACCGTCAAACTTCTATGATCAACAGGGTGATCTTAAGGTTATTATAAAGTGTATAAACTACTGCATAATTAAGTATTATTAATGTCGTAATATTAAGTAAACCATCATGTATTCAGGCTATCTAAATCTATAAGCTTATTTTAGATAAAATCATTTTCTCTTATCACAAAATACAAATTAACTTGTTGTTAACACGGGAGAAATGGCTTCGTAATACGGCATTTTCTTTTTGTCTTGAGATCTATTAGCGCTTTATGGATATTTGAAATAATAGGTATAGATATGATACAAAAAAAATTATTTTTTTAAATAAGAAAAGTATACATAACTCTGATTTGCACAGATCAGAGTTTTATATACCATATATACTGTATTTATTTGTATAACAAAATATATTACCATGCAAATTCAATATAATATGCAAAGCATTTTGTCTTTTCTCAATTAGGCATCATTAGGTGCACGAGAAAAATTGACAGTAATTAAAAATTCAAACATAATAGATAGTTCTTTGCGCGATACTAACAATTTGGAAATTGACGACAATTTTGTTCTCCGGACGCAATTTTTCTTTGCCCGACCTCCGACCTGGTTTAATACCGAAATCTCGCTTCTGGCTCTAATAAACCGAACAGACACATCTATTTACTCTATGCTTCCAGGTCACTTTACGTCGCTTTTGAGCAATCGCGCAAAACAGCTTATACCTACCTATTACGTACGTCGGTTTAGGTACGAGCGCGCGCGTAACTAGAGGAGAAAACACGGCGATCAAATATTTTCTTTAAAGCAAAGACGCAAACGAGATCGTGCTAGGACGATTAAAAGGACGCTCCGAGATTGTTCGTTATACGCTCTTATCCATGAATCCTTTTACGATCGTCCAACGCGCTTTACACAATGGAACTTATACGCGTTAATTACTTTGCGTAACGATAATTGAAATTTAAAAAAGTTTATAGAAATAATTAGTAAGCTTGATTACGGCGATAGACAAATTATATGCACAACCGACTAATAATAATTCTTGTCGTAATTTTTTCGCATTAAAAACACGATGTTTAGAATGAATAAGGAAAGTAACAAGAAATATCTTGTGATGCACGCGCGGACAACGCTATTTTTCTTTGACGTCGCATTCCATCGTAGCGGGAAAACCCGCTGGAAACGTTTTCCGGCGAAAGAGACATTTTCAGTCTCGCACCTCGTTCTAACGCGGAATGTCTAACTTTGTCGTAAATTCCACTCCGACTCCTGTCCTACAGAACAACAAGAATTATTAACGTCGCGCGTTCACCACCCTCGCCGGTGGACAGTTTGCACGACTTTCACGATGTATGGTCTATAATGTTAAATCCAGCTCTTTACCATGCACAAAGGTGCTCGCTCCTCGAAATCGCATGTATTTTGTATAGCGGAAAATCAATTAATTAATTAATGAAATCTTCTCTACCTCCTCGAGATAACGTCGAGATACGTTTGCAAGGAAAAACTGTGAAAAAGGGGAAAAACCGAAGAAAGAAGTGTACACGTGTAGCTTTCATTACTTGATTAACCATTGTTATCTAAGTACAAAATCAGACCAACGATTTGTGATGGTAGTCCAGAGTAACAAGGTAGGAAGTGAATTCTGCAGTAAGTAATCTCTATAGATAAAAGTACCGTTGGTGAGAGACGAGAAAGTAAGGATGAGGAATAAAACGTTAGAAGAGAATTGAGCGTGTTACGCAAAAAGTTAATACTTGGACTGAGTAGAGCGAAGAAAGTGAGGCTGACGGAGAAAAGAAAGAACTCGGAGAACTTCGCGTATGTTTACCAAGCCACTGTTGTTCTAACCGGATTAATAGCAAAGTGAAGTTCGTTCGTAGAAATGGACAACTCCAACGCTTTCCCATCCTTTTTCGCGGGATATAGCGGAAGACAGTAATTAACGACTTGCTGAACGATGAGAAATAATGAGTGCCAGACAGTTGAGCTTGCAAACCCTTGAAGCTTTCCTAACTTAACTGTTTGCACGGACGGAGGCAACTGGAGAAACGTACGGAGCGACAGTCGACAATTAATAACGACGCTAACAACCTATCGAAATAAATTGAAGAGTCACAATGGCGACATTAGCTATCAAGGTGACTAATTAGTTACTCGGAATATTTCATTTGGCTCATTATTAATAATGATAAATGAGGCGAAAGAAAGTTCTGGAAATCAAGACGCTCTACCAAACTATCTTCTTTTATTAGTAAAATTTACAATTTGAAAATAATAATTTATATTATATTGATACATACGAAAACAAAAATAATATTCATATATTCAACAAATGTATGCGATGTGGAATTAATTAATTGCATTCGATCGATTCCTGCCTGTAAATACAGGGACCTAAAAGAGCACAAAAACACGTTTATGTAATATTTTTCATTCGCCTGGCGAAACTCGAATGAACGTGCACGAAGTCTCCTTCCCCTTTTACCATACATCACTCAAAGTATTCTTCGACAACCCAATATCTTCCACAGCTAAGTTTTTACCAGCCGCCGAAGAAGTGCACGGTAGTCGAGCTGACTCCACTTAATTAAAAGAGCTGCCAGGATGGCCGTATTGCAACGTCGTCGTCGAGAAGGACGTGCGTTATCTTCGTCGTTCACCCGCCGCTAAGCGGCGTCATATACACTCCAAACGCCTTCTTCTCCTCGCCCATCTTCATCGTCCCTCCGTTTCCCCCTTCTCTACGTTCTCGGCATTAGCCACCTGCTACTTGTCCCGTCTTGAAGTTGCGCGGGCCACCCCGTTTTCCCCTTCTCCACGAAGTGACCCTATTGCCCTTCGTGCAACCTGCGACCCACGTTGGATCTCCAGAGAATGGCAGATTATATCTGCCAGGTAGAAACCGCTGTCAATTTATCGAGCAATACGAGTTGGGGAGGAACAACATTTTCGCTTGTCCTCGCTTCGCTCGCGCACATCTGGTTCAATCTAACGAAATGTCGAGCCGATATAGCTGCTCAACCATGTCGAAAATACCGACATTTTTCTCCGAGATCTGTTTGCTTGCGAACTTGTCATTAATTAAATAGGCGACAATTTATTGCAGCACAATTATTTATTGCCTCTCGTTAAATACTCGCTAAATACCGTATTATCGTCTCTACCAGCGCTTAATTAATTAATCTCTTTACGACTGTAGACTACAACTTATTAATCGCTGCAGCTCATTGTTATCGATCGCGAGTTTTATTCTTGTGGATATCATTCTTACAATACTTTTATTTGTGATTGCAAAACTGTGTGTGTGTAAGAGACTGTCTTTTCTCTCCCTCTGTCCGAAGTAGTCAGGAAGACAATTTACAGGACCTCGACAATTTATCGAGCATCATGGACTATGAAAACTAAACTTTGTTTCATAGATGACATCATATCGATCTGTCTGATCCCATTTAGAATGAATATGATGGAGGACTTTTTTTTAACACGTTTTAACTCCATCGGTCTACTTTAAAACGTTGGAGGGAAACTCCGTGGGATAGTATATCGCTTAAAGCGCCGCGAAGAGTGTTGTGCTTTTTTTCCCCTCTTATCCGGGAATTTACGATGCAGCAAATTCTTGTTCCAGATTTCATTGCGCGAGATTATTTAATTTACGTAAACGTCCACGTGTTACAGGTCAAGCTATTCTTCAAGCAATTAGCAAATCAAATTATATTGAATTATCCACATATCAGTGTGTTGCAGTAAATAACCCGTTTACGACATTGCCTAGGGCCACATGCGTGCATCATATGCGCAAAATATGTCAAAATACAAACAATAGCAAATACGCGCGTAATTTTATTCAATCTATAGAATTTATTATTATCGAATGCAGCACTCACTGTGATGCAGCTCTGTATAAACATGCGTTCATGTGTATTTCGTATGAAAAGAGCACAGCGAGCAGGGTTAGAGGAAGAACTTCATACAAAAGTAAGTGGTAATACGATTACCGGGTTTAGCTCGGAGGGAAGAGAGAGGAAGCAATACGAGAGACAGTCGAGACAGTCTGAAAACAGATTATTTTAATTTAAAGCAACAAACTCTCTGATTTTCGTGTGCTGCAATCCGTGAGTTGAATACGTATGTGTGCGCACTTTCTGCAACGGTTTTAGTTTGGAAAATTATCTGTTAAATTGTTGGAAAAGACTGACATTTTTTAAAAAAGGACAAGAAACAGCACTTTTGTGTGAAGACAATTCAAAATTGTCATAAATTTGTTTGAAAGGTTAAAAAGCGTCGCTTGAAAATGCTAAAACTCTTTGGAGATAATTATAGCAATATCAAATGTCCAAGGCACATAGAACGTTTTGTAACAGCGAAATATGCCAAAGTAAGAAAGAAGAGATGAGACTGCGTTAATTAAAAGCAGATCAGTGTCGTGAAAAATTAATAAAAAACATGAAACAAGTGAAACACGCGGGAAACACTTTTCGACAAAGTTGAGAAATGTGCAAACGACTGGACGGGTCGTGCAGTCTTTGCGGAAAAGAAGCAAAGATGTACTCATGGTAATGAAAATGGCAAAAAGCACTCCGGTGCTAATTAATGGAGGATCGTTTTGTGCTCGGAATCTTTTCGTTAGCACTTCACGGAATTTGTCGGGTAACCCGTTTCATGATTTCGATTCTCGTTTCCGTTTCACGCCTAGCACACTCCTTTCGCATCACTGTTTATACTTCCGGCGGCTGCATTAACAAGTTTAACATTTTTTTCAGATTAGTATGGTGCGCAAACGAATGTAGAAAAAAAAAGTAGCGCAAATAGTGAGCACCGTTGCGTATAAATATAGATACATAAAATGCATTACGCGCGTCAGAAAATTTCAGTTTCCAGCATTTTTTGTGCTAGACATCTTTTTTGCGTAATAAAATTTTCCGTTTTAAGCGCGTATCGCGCGGATTACATGTACGATGAAACGAATAAGGTAAGCGTTATTTTTCTCCTTCTAACATCAGATTTCACGTTCTGTGTCATGCGTGTAAAAGGGGGAAATTGACGGGAATTGGTACACGTAAATTAACACTAATCTACTCAATTCAACGCACCTTTAATTCAGCCGCCTCGTTAAGAGATTATTCGATACTATCGTTTGCCGATCTCGTAATTGCGGTTAAACTCGATATGCGATTAGTATGCGGGCAAACACGCAATACCTCTAAACAAATACGCCACTTCGATAAATCCCGTGAAACTTGTGCACGTAAGCTCTCGCTGCAATGCCGGTAATTTATTTCGCCGGGCGATATTCCGTTCAGAATACCAAACTTATAAAGAAAAGATATCGAGTCTCCCTTTTTGACGTCAGACGATGCCGAACGACTGATACGTTGATAAAACCATTCTATCCGGCCAATCGAACGTGTCCGGATTTGCAAAAGGAACCATGGATACATGGATCCGTGGGGTTCTTTTGTACCGATTGATATACCACATGTGAAAGGAAAAAGCGCTGTATTATTTCGCGTCTCATGATCGTGTCGGCAATGCATGAAGAGATTCTGTGAAATAACAAAGTCAATAAAAATCTTTTTAAATATTCTCAGAGCTTAACTTTCTTCACGTAATCTCTTCTTGTAATGATGTCATTAAAATATCGTTATACGATCGTGAAAGAAGATTTTCAATGCGCTGTTACGTTATATGCTTGTATTTTTAAAAATATTACAACCGCAAACTCTCTTTATAAAATTTTTTTTTTCTTGTGTTTATTTAAACTAGATAATATATGAAAAAGAACAAATTGTCCGATACCAACTTGTTTTATTTTTGGAACGTTATTTTCTGTCGTTAAAAATAAGCTAGTTATTTCAGGCTGTTCTAGATATCGCCAGTTTATTAACGATGGCTTTCATAACTTTGTGTATTAATAATTTTTTAATAGTTGCCTACCGCTTTTCTTTTCTCTCTTACCGGACACGTATGACGTACAAACGAGATCTCACGCTAGATCGACGATTCAAAAATAAACTCGTTATCTCGTTAATGTCAAGAGTCGTGCAACAGTTTGCAATTATGTATTCAGAAGGCAGATTATAATTATAAACATTAATCCAGATCAATTGCCTTACTACGATTTTACATTTGAACCGATCTCTTTTACCGCATCAAGAATCACATTGTTGTATCCGATTTGCGGACTATTTGCACGACGATAAGCAAGACCGTTCCATAAACTGGATTACTATCTCTCGGGTAACAATAATACTTCCAAATCACCATCGTAACGTCGCGACCGTTTCTGCGTCCGATCAACGAAAACGAGTTGTCGACATCGTCCTTTGAATGCTCGACCATAAGGGTATGGGAAGTCGCGACAGGACTTCAGATAGCCCTAATGGAGAAAGAGATGTTAGATGGTTAAGGCCGATGGGACGGGAAGCGAGCTCTCGTTCTAGAAACGCGAGCGATCAAGAAAGATAGAAGCGGCGAGGACGGTATAACAACGTGCGCATGTGTGTGTATGTATATGTGTATACATCGGCGAGACAGTGCAAAAGAGGGCAAGAGTAGTGAGATTCGCGTAGAATCCCGATGGTTAAGTGGTTATCTTATCTTAACGGCCGCGCCGCAGCATCTCACCAGTCTGGCACCCTCTAACGCTCCCTAAACGGAAATTAACACTCACCCCTACGTTCTCGCAAGTCAGCCTTGGCCTGGAGCAACACAAAAATCAATGGATATTATATCGCGACTCACACAAACACGCAGACATACATACGGTACCCGTCATGTTCCTACGATCCCTCGCGAGTTGTCTTATCGTGCAAAGAAAAGTGACGAGGAGTCGCGACGTAAACATCCCCTGGTGTCTGGAGATGGGAGGGGCACCAGTAGATTGTTTGTTATAATAAAACGACTAATTTCCTGAGGTGGCATGTCGAGCTCGATCGTCCAGATCCTCGTGCACTTTCGCGCAGTTTGTGAACCAAGATAAAGGCGTTGGAAGGAAGTGACGCGAGATAAGAGCTTTACGGGTGGCCAACCGCGCGGTTTTACTGTCGCATTTTAGATGAAAGCGCGCTGCCATGACGAATCCCTTTAATGGAGAGACGCAAACACAAAACTTACGCCACGGCTAGAAAATATGTAGCCGTTAATACCGATGTTGCGATTTCTACTAGATATTTGAATGCGGCAAGTTTTCGTTGCGTTCAATCTCTCATTAACCATTCTTTTCGCGTGATCACAAAGCCGAATTCCTTACACGAAAACTTGATATATCAATGTATTAGATATGAAAGAAAGAGATTTATTCTTATTTGCAAACGCTACGCTATTTTACATCATACTAACTTTCCTAAGATAGATTTAACTTTACGAGAACGATACCATTTTATTTACAGAGAAAATACATTAACGATTTTCAAAATTAACGCGAATTGAAGGAAACCTCTATTTGTAATATTTAAATTTAAATTATCTCGGAACAAACGATGTTGAAAGAGGAGGGAACAGTTTATAGAACTTCGCGAATGACAAGGGAGTTATTCCGACATTATTCCTTTTTATCGATAACGAAAATAAGATTGCGCTACCTTTTATAGTCCAACTATGTGATAGCGTGCGCCAAGCGCCGTTGAAATAAAATTACGTAATCGACAATACATAACAAGTCAGTAGGCTAACGGGTATTCGCCGCTTCGGCACACAATAACCAGACGCGCCAACCCCCTCGGGGTCCGGGGGTTGTCTCCTCGTTTCGTCGGCTATGAATATTCTGAGGAGAATAAGAGCACGGGAGTCGCAAGGGAGAGATGGAAAATAAGAGAGGATAACCGACGGTATACTGCTTTTACCGTGCGATATACACGGTTGGAATGTGCATAAATGTCAGGATGCATTAATGATAACGCTCGATATTCGACCACAGGTCTCCGTGTCGGAGGAGGGCGAGGACAAGGGACCAATTTGCCCCCCGCTTCCGGCGCAATATCATCCAGCCACCTACAGCACGACAACGCCGCAATTACACAAAACCGTCACGGATTACACCGGTTGGTACCAATGTTAAGAGTCATACGCTTAAGTATTTCCACCCACGTCTAGGTCCGTTCGGTTTTAGCCAGGACCATCACGGTCGTTAAAATAAAGCACCGCACAAATACACACGTATCCAAAGACTTCTTTTAATTTTATTTGTTGTATTGTTGTCTACGTGTTGTTTCATCGTAATTGTAACTGTACAATTGCTTCCTTAAAAGACAATCGTCGTACCTGTTGTTATTTGCCCAGATGCTTAACTTTAAAAATCTGCTTTACCAATTTCGTCAATATTTTCATTGTATGCAAGTTTTCCATTTTTATTCTTTCTCTTTCATTATATTTTTTAATATCTTATGTTTTTAATTCATATACAATCTTTCATCTCTTCTTCGTCGTTCTTTTTCTACTTCGTCGATTAATTTGTCGTACGTTATAAACTCTGAAATTAATTTATTGCCTCTGAACAATAATAACAGCAAAAGTTGATGATCGGCATCCCGGTTATGTCCAATTTTGCCAAAGACGTTTCCATTTTCTGTGTTCTCTGACTTCGTCCCGTCTCGACATGGATAGTTTCGTGTTATCGCGGGAATTCTAATTCTAACGGGCTGTCCCGAGTGACGGTCAAGCCGAGGTTTCGAATCTCTGCGCTTGGTTTCGCCGCGGCCGCACGACGTAGTTGGAATAGTCGACAAACTATTCCGTTGCGTCTCTCGTAGTTGGCACAGCTTGCCGGACACAACGGGCGCCGCAGTCCGCATAGAGACTGTTTGTCGCATTGTACGACCTTGTTTAATCGAATTAGACTAGGGTCTTTGATTAATTAACTATCGGAAACAATCACAGCACGCTGTGATTCATCGATAGGTCGCACTAATTTCGCCAAGTCCACAAATATCATAATTATCGTGCGGGCGAGTATACTGCGATACATAATGGTAATATTGTAATAAATTGAAATAGACATTCTCCTCCTCGTTATTTCTGAGTTTTCCGAAAGAACTTTATTCGCTGCAGTCGGATGACGTTTCGCAGTGTTAAGAGTTTCGCGGCTCTGCACGGAGTCTCATTAAAAAATGGTAACGATCTCCCGGAAACTTGGAAACTCGATGCGCGAGAGAACGAAAAAGCCGTTGCAAGCGGCAATTCCTCTTGTCGACGGCTAGTCGTGATTATATTTTTAACTTTGTCGAATTTCTTGATTCCTTTCCGCTCTCCACCACTCGGACAGGGATCAACGAGGTGCAACCGGTTATTCCACTCCTGCTTAATTCGACGATCAATCTTGCCAGGCCAATTCCGGCGGTCCAAGAATATCCGTCTAACCCGCCGCCCATACCGCCCCCGCCGGAAAAGTATTACGCCAGTACGGAGATCTGTAAGGTGAGTCGCAAAAATGTACGGTAGACATGCGATCCGTGCCGATTAAGCCCTCCTCTGGCATTAACTCGGGTACTTCGAACGCGAAACTGTGTCAAACGCCGTCTCGTGACCGTCGAATCTCCGTCACGATCGAAAGGGAGGCAACCTTGCAAAACCGGCCACTGGGGTTTATGTAAATCGT
Source organism: Crematogaster levior (assembly GCA_901521435.1). Lineage (NCBI taxonomy): Eukaryota > Metazoa > Arthropoda > Insecta > Hymenoptera > Formicidae > Crematogaster > Crematogaster levior. Next base: position 870,585 of record CABEGB010000725.1, read on the forward strand.
GAGGGTAATTCGAATATTATACCGCTTGGCTTTTCAATTTTCGCTTTCTACGTTCTAAGATAGTTAATAAGAATATACATAAATATACACATAATATTTCCGGTACCGCGTAACGTGAAACTGTTCCAGAAATATATTGCTCACACAAGTATTGGATATTTTTTTCTTTATGAAAATTATTTGAAACATTTTATTATATATATTATATATATATATATATATATATATATATATATATATATATTGATCATGATAATTACATGCTACATAAAATATATTTTAATAGCGTATGTCATCGTATTGTACATATCGATTCCGACTTAATCTCGTTTTCAACCGGGGTTGTTTTCTCTATACAATATGCACGACGCAAAATACTTCATCCTGTGAATTATGAGGATTAATGACCGAAAAACGAGGAAACAACGGCGCACTATCAATCATAACTACCGCGAAGAAAACATCTTTCGTGGGCATACACAGATTATAGAGCGATAATGTAAAGGGCGTGGTTATTGATTACAGTAGTTCAACAAGGGGAAGCGTACATGTATTTCTGTTTGATTATATTATGAGATTTGATTAATTTACGGGGAAGTGAAATTTTGTATTGAAAAAGATACATCGTGATTATGAATCCCAATATTATCTTTTATTTAAATATTTATCGAAGTATTTTCCTTCATATTGTAGAAAGGAGAAAATATTTATTCCATTTCATTCATATCGCAATATTATGCTTCTTTCATATTTTTTAAAATAAATTTCGTCCGATGAATAAAAATACCAATATTTGCATATAACTATTTACTTCGATATATTCACGTGATATATTGATATTTACTACGAGATTAATACGAGAAGACATAATTTGAATTCTCGCATGTGTATCATCGCAGAGTCCGCTACCCCCACTGCCACCTTCGCCGACAGCAAGTACACCACCGCCAACGAGCGCGAAAGCCTCTAGCAGTGTAACAAGTTACAGTCCGGAGGATATGCTCACGGAGGAAGAGGAGGAAATACCCGAGTGTATCCTTGATTTTCCACGGGAAAAACTCAACATCGTTGAAAATCTTGGCTGCGGATACTTCGGCGATGTTCACCTCTGCGAGGTTGACAGATTTCCTGGATACGACGAAGTCTTTAGAAATACCTCCAGCGATCTAGTCATTGTTAAATCCTTAAAACCAGGATCTTCTGACGCTCTTAGGTAAGAATTATGTGTAAATTTTTCTCGATTTACTTAAAGATGTATAATATAAAAGTAAGTTACATGTTGAATATTACTTTTATTTTTTGAGAAGGATAATCGTTTTTCTCCAGTAATCGAAAAGTCGCAAATGACAATTGACATTCTAAAATTTTTTATTTGGCATTAAATTACATTATTTATTTCATGAAAAAATTTAGCTTCTATCTTCTATATTCTATTCTCAGTTTGATGAATATGTTGATAATAAATAATAATATTTACTAACATTATGTAATAGCGTAAGACTTCATGTTGATTGAATTCTAGCAACTGTCAATATTGCATCGGTGTATTAATTAAATGTAATCACTGGGCATTTGGATTCCATCGTATGAAAAAGTATGCATTGACTTTTGAGTAAATTTTGTAGCTTGGATTCTCGCGAGATAATCGCTCCTACGGCAAATAAAAACGGAAAGCGAAAGCAGCACGTATATATGTCACATCGGCGATAGAAAATTATTCCGATAGATTATAGAGCACTGCGTTAACGGCGTAATTCAATAACACGGCGCAAAGTGATTCCGAATGTAATGACACGCTACGCGCATTAAGTAGATGTGGCCGGATAATGCGGAAGAGCTTTAAGCGATCGATGATTGGCATGTAATCGAATAACTCGTCCGTGCTCGCACGCGCATGTCCGCGTCAATATAATTTTTCATAAAGCTGCGAAAGAGTTCTCTCGCCTTTAGAAAATTGGAAACATAAAATACTATTCTGTATTCAAAGCGTCTTTCTGCGGGGCATGCGATTTAGCGGCAATATGAAATATTCGTCAATAATCTTGTTTATCCTGAATGTTATTTATGTTTCGCAATTTTCGAAATCCCGTCCCCCATCTAAATCCACCATTACGACCTACTTAACGAATCAGTGCGTATGCGCTGAACGTGCTTCATCCCGTGCTTTTTCAGTGGAATATTTGAAAATCAGTATCAGTATGAGCATATTGCGTAGTATCGTTCTGTAATCAGTGGTTACTGATTACAGAACGATACTACGCAATATGCTTAATTAAATAATATTGTATAAAGAAAATAATTATTCTGTGCGCGATCTATAATGAATATATAAAATTCGGTGAATAAAAATTACAAATTGTGCAGCGAGTAATACCTCGTATTACGTGTCGTATGTAATGCGCAATGCCACATACGATATCGATTCGATACACTCGAAGCAGATTTCTTTTTTATAAGAAACATTCCAGACAAAATCTAGATGCATGAACGAAGGTCCTCGCAGCTCAATCATGGGCACTGTATTAGCCAATGAAAGACATTCTTTTATTGCAGTCGCTATATCGTTATAACAATGTTTTGTTTGTCAAACTATTGCGATTTTGTTTTCTCGGAATAGGCCGATAGAGATAGGAACGGGCCAGCGGAGCGCGTCGCATCGGATTCACTGGCCCGACGACATGTTGTCGTCGCAGTAGCGAAAGGATGATCCCCGCAGACAGGATCACGGATAGCATTGTCTACAAAACACATTTTGCCGACTAGGAAAAGCTCACGAAACCCATGTTGTCGCGCGAAATGGATGCAACTCATGTTAGAGCGCAATCATTCTCGGTGGTCTTTATTCTTTTCCGCGTTCTTCTTTCTGTTAGCTACAGCATTCCGAAAAAGTCCATCAATCCAATCTGCCTGATAGATTTTCGTTTTTTAATCCTATTACATTTCGCCGCTTGACGATTGAATTTTTCAGCACAAAAAGGAATTTCATTTTCCACGTTGACATTTTCAATTAAATAATTTTTGTTGCGCGTACACGCGTATTCTATGAAAAATGTACTGATGGTTTTTAAAATGTTTTTCAAAAATTAATATGCGATGTAGTATAAAGCGTGCTGGTTGATCAAATACATATCTGATTAACGGAACTCAATATTATATAATACATCAAATTTTTATCTGAAATATATTCGTGTTCACTTCTCTAAATGAAAGCGTGCTTGTCTATGCAAATGCGTAAAAATTAATAAAAATGCAAATTTTTAATAATTTCACAGATATCATGAAATTACTAGGGATTATCTTGCCATAGTGTCCATGAAATGATCCTTTTTTGTGATCAGATAAAATTTATTCAATTAGAAAATAATAAATTAACTCGTTAATCGCTAAAACTCAATAATTTTTCACGGGATAATTTATAATATAAGGAGTCGACTCTTTCAACAAAAATTTAAAAAAATATAGGTTTCAATTTTTATACAGTCTACTGAGTTTTTATCGAGTCCACAAACCATTTCATGTGGCGGTTTATATCATGTTCCATATCATCTGCACTTACCAGAATTTACATGTGTATCACAATAGTCGTAGTTCTTATTCGCGGTTATCCTTATTCGTGACTTGCTCTATAACCTTGTTGATTTTCTTTTATCCTTGGTACTTTCGTATCGTTTTTCCCCGTTCTTTCCTCCTCACAAGCGAAAACTTCCGAGAGACAAGTGAGCGATACCGGAACGAAATAGCTGCATTACTTCCAGTGTAGATATACCCGCGTCCGTATTCAATATGTACCCGCGGCCACCTATAAAGATATTACTTCCGGATGCTCCATGTGTTTTCCAGGATAGAATTTCAACAGGAGGCAAAGAGACTGGTACGACTCGCCGATCGAAATGTCGCGCGGCTACTCGGTGCCAGCCTCGAAGACGATCCCATGTGCATCGTATTGGAAAACGGCGAGTACGGGGATTTGAATCAATACCTGCAGAGTCATATAGCTGAAACTTCGAACTTGCACACGGCCAAGACGCTTAGGTATGACAAATCTAATATTTTTATTACCTAGGATATTTTTCTAATTTTAATTTCCTTTCCTTTCTCCCACATAATTTAATTGTTAACCATTTACGCATTTACGCGAGGATAATATTATTCTGTGCACGTACATGACATTCTATATAAAATTTTCATATATTTACTCACACTGATAATGTATCGGTAATGATCACAGATGTTGATGTGTTTTATCGAGGGGCACCATCCCAATAGTCCTTGGTCGTCCATAAATACGTACCATTATGTTTTTAAGAGATCGTTGGGGAATTTGGTTCGCGAGTCACTATCAGAGGTACGTGACGAAAAATGCACGTGTATTCCGAATACGGCCGTTATTCAAGTAATTAACATAATTTAATGAACACAAATTTGATACCACGGCGCGGAATAATTTGTAACATTAGTACCATCGTATCATTTTAAAAGCGATACATTATCGATGTCCGCTTTAATGCACACTGCCAATCGGCATTGCGACACTCGAAGTAAATAACATATCATCCGAAATAGATACGCAATTATGTGATCATCACCGTTTTGACATAAAATCAATGAACCATATTTCGATGTGCCCCAAATTTCACATTGATACGATCACGGTACTTCCGCGTAAGTTGTTGCGCCTGTTATAGCACGATTCACCTTCACATTATCGACAGATAATAAATCCATTAATTAAAAGTAATAAAATGAATTTACTTAATTAATTAAGGACGAATTGAAACGCAATATATTTATTAATTGACTAATACAAATTGACTAATTAAGATAATGAAAATATCAAGATTGTCGTGTGTCATATTAATTAACGAAGTCCGTTTATCGAGATTTTTGACGGAAAAATCGCTAATATTTTACAATATCGTCAAATATACAAAGACTGATACACGTGTGTGTACGTTACGTGCGAAAAGTTATCTTTTACATTGCTATAAATACACGACGATACAGTCGAGCAACTCCACAATAGGCTCCGCCCGGTCGAACGCGATCGTGCGAATTTTTGTTTTATTCTGTCGCCGCGAAGAACGTCAATTCCAATCAGTCCGGAGGGTGTATGAAAACGCGCGATGACCAGGACTACGCGGAAAGTACTCGAAATACGAGAAATCGGCTGAAAATGAGAGGTGAGCGACGGAGAGGATCATCGATGCTCGTGACAGGTGTCGGCGAAGCGTGTTTTCCCGCACGATCGTTTTCAGCTTTCGCGCGAGATGAAGCAGCCGCCGGAGATCGCGCTTTGTTCTCATCGAGTACCGCGGAAAATATTGATGTGCGGGACATTCAATCATTCGTGCATATGCGATGCGAGTAGCACCATTTACTATTTGAATAATTGCAATAGTAAAAACAACGATTATATCTTACCGTTACATTTTTTAATCTAATCGTTGCAAATTGATTCATTTCTTTTTTGTAATTCTTAATACTATTTTTAACACTGTATTAAGATGCGAAACAGAGTTGATATTTATCACGATTATTACGCGCGACAAATGTGGATATTTTCAGCAACCTGACTTTCAAGATATTCAGAAAAAAATCTAATCCTGATCGTTCGCGCGAATCATGTGACATAATACACGCGTGAACTTTATTACGCTGTCGCATTTGAACAACTTACGCTTACATAACAGCTATACTTACTGCTGTATCCCCAAAGTAGTTAATTAAATTGCTGACATATATGTACTGTCGTTCATAAATGAAATCGTTTTCATTTATTTCCGCGAGTCCGCCGTTTTAACTGCAGTCAGTTTGTCGCACGAACGAATCCAATATCCAGGACCAACAGAATAGCCAAGCTTTCAATACGGCCGCTTTCTACGTCGGTAACTGAATTGCATTTCCGCCGACGTCGCAAATGAAGCTTTAAGAATCGCGACGCTGAGTCACCTGGAAAATTTTTACACGGCGCGTATTAAACACGTTATACATATTGAAAATTCACTCCCGTTTTATGGATATACACAAGAATTAAAGTACAATCCAAGTATAATTAACCCTTTCGTAATGTAAAATAATTGAGTGTGAATAATGTATATAATCGATATTTTTATTACGAAAAAATCAATTTTAATATTAATATAAAAGATGAATATATTGTGAAACATCTGTATGATGCTGTTTGTTAAGCATACTTCCGTATTATAATGCATGCAACGAGCTTAAATTTACTTTAATTTTTTAAACGAACATTGATTTATTATGGCCATAAGATAAGAATATATTGACGAATTAACGAATCAGATATGGATTTTTCTTGCAATTCTTTTATGTGTCGTTGCTTTTACTTCACACACATACATACATACACATTTATATCGTAACAGCGTAGGACGACATGCAACCATCGAAACGACTCTATCGGCGTATCTCTTGCAAAAGTAGCACGCAGGGTCGTTTCAATGTAAATGGTTTGCATCCTACAAGCATAAATAGTAAAAACGTAATACCTAGCTACCGTCGTTCTCAGCGAATGCAAACGAACACTAGATCGTAACTAACGCGTACATTTTCTACACGCCCGATTTTCAAGTTCAATTTTGCTGGAAAAGTACAGAAACAAGTCTGCCTATATACAAAAAGTAAAGAAGTTTTCTTAATCTCTTTTATTAGAAATTGACGAATAAAAATATTAAATATACTTAATATAGATTGATTAAGCATATTATACATAATATTTACTTATATTATTTACTTGCTGTAAATAGTAAAAACAAAAATATTTTTTATCGTAATAGCTTGCGTCATTCCTAGAAAGACAAAACATGTCTTTATGTATGCAGGAAGAGAGCTCGACAAATTAATTTGGATTCCTTGATTTACTTTGCAAAGTAGTTTAAGTACGGGAATATCTTATTTTACTTGCGTCAAAAATGTTGCTCGACTACAGCTGAGTTGATACGGTCGAGTGTCCGTTGTTTGTGGCGTTGCTTGCTACAAACGCCTCCATGTATACTGAGTAGTTTCTCCGAGTAAACTTTACGACGTAACCGACCCCTCTTCGTTCTTCGTGTTGCAGTTTCGGCACATTGGTTTACATGGCCACGCAAATAGCATCCGGCATGAAGTATCTTGAGGAAATGGACTTCGTACATCGGGATCTCGCCACAAGGTAAGCGCGCATTGTTGCCCATAAGTTGCTTTGAGGGCTCGCTCATTAATGAGCAAGCTGTTGTTTGCCATATTAGCCATTGAAAGCGCAACTACATGCACTCGTTAATTTCCGTTTCGCCTTGACAAGTTTATACGAGAGCGAATGCAGAGAACGAAATCTTCGATAAACTAGTCAATTCCTTTTTTATGCTAATATGAAAGAGACGATTTCTTAACACTTTCACGAAACAGTTAGACTTTTGAGATATATTTTGAAATATAAAAACATATTAATGTTTTTTATATATAAGTTTATAAAATTAATGTGCACACAATCCTTGCAACCATGTTTATAATTATAATAATTCTACATATTTAATATGAAAAAATTTGTAGGACAAATCGAAATAGGATTATATCAGTATAGCTCTTGTTTGAAAAAATCCATTTTTACTGATTGTAATTTCCTTTCCAGAAAAATGTTTTAATTTATTTGCAGAGATTTGCACTGCGAAATCATTTCATATGTGTGTGTGTGTGTGTGTGTGTGTGTGTGTGTGTGTGTGTGTGTGTGTGTGTGCATCAAACAAATAAATATACACATATTCTTCAATCTTTTTGTAACGTTTAAGTCTCTGGGCATAAATTTTGACAGGATTGCTTTATTATACAGTAGTCGATTATTTTATCGTCGTCTCATTCCCTTATCATTCCACTCCCTAGCTAGACCATTCCTTTTCCACCCTCCACGCGATTTGGAAACTTTTGAAATCCGACAGCGCCGGCAGCACGGCACGACAACCAATATCGTAGAGCTATTAAATGCGAGGGAATGAGATAGGCACGGCTGGAAGGGTTTAGGCCGTGTGTTCGAATTATTAACTCTAATCGTAAACCTTAATTATCATACCCCGTGGCGCGATCGTTGTCGCGACAGTAGCGAGGGTACAAGAAGCTAGACGAAAGGGGTGAAATTTATTCGTGATTTATAGAATTGGGTTCAGAGCTAAATTCTAACGGCAAATGCGGTAATTAGTAAATGATTCTACTATTAGGAAGTGTGTAAATGGATATTATATCTGACAATGCTAACGATGGAACAGAAACAGAGTGAGGAATAATGAGTTTAGAATGATAAATCGACTTTTTGTTTGCGTCACACAAATTCAGGTATTATATACTCCCTTAGAACACTATAAATTTCTTATGGTCATTTTGTATAGATATTTAACGTCTTTTGTAATTGTTATTAATTTTTACAAGCGTCTTGTAATGCACAAGAAAACATTTTTTCAGAAGTTTAAGCGGCAATGTGCATATAATCGAAATTATATGAACTAATAAATTAGTACAACTTAGGAGCGATTTAAAAAATCGTAAAAGATTTGAAGACATTTGAATGCTTGGGACAACAAAAAAAGTCGATGAGCAAAATTTTTACGATGCTAAAAGAAAAACTTGCCAGCAAATCAGGCAGAGCGCGCAGACGTTGACAACCGGTGTGAAACCCACCGGTGCGCGTAAAATAAAAGCGTCGTGGCAGCTACTAAACCATCCCCTCGTCGCTCCACGAATCACCCCTTTACCGTGGAGCGCGATAAACGACGAGGTTTACGCGCAAATCAGCGCGAAACTTGGAACGACCGTCGTTTTCGACTGCTCGCAGCGAACCTACTGTGGAGCTGCTTAAATGCGAGCTTTCACAAGCTGACAAATAAGAAACAATTTCGCGCATTTCGGCTGACAGCCGACTAACAGCCATATTTTATTGAAAAAATTTGTTAATTTTTGAAAAGTTTATTTTTTAATATTTCACTTTTTTTTCGTTATTTTGTCATGCATCTTTATCTTGATATATACTTGATTCTATATTAAGAGGCAAAAGGCAAAAAGTAGAATATTTATGATTATATATGATTATATATAAAATTAAACTAAAAAATATTAAACAATAATTTCGATTGCTTATCGACCCGTCTGGTAAATCATCTTCTTAATCTCAATATCAATCTATGCGCTGCGTGCACTAAATTAAAATCTATATTGATTTTAAAGTGATTTCTGTGTTTAAAGTCTGACAAACCAAGTCGGCGCGCAGCTCATAGATTGATATTGAAATCAAGAAGATGATTTCCCAGACAGGTCGATAAGCAATCAAAATTATTGTTTAATATTCACTGGTGAAGTAGAGTTTGAATTTGTTTAAAAAATATTAATTTAAAATCTTTCTCCACGTCCACTGTACGAGCAAAAAAAATCATAAACTGAAAAACTAGTATTTAGTTATGCTCGCATGATATTTCGATAAACTATTCTGTTTGTTTTTTATATACAGCTGCCATGTGCAGAATATAAAAAATAGAACGCGCAAACACATATTCATTTAGCCATATATTCGGTACGAACCGACAAAATATTGCATGTTGTACAATTAGCAGAGATCTCATGGCTAGCGTTAATAGAGAGAGAGAGAGAGAGAGAGAGAGAGAGAGAATGAAAGTGTTAATTTGATCAAAAAATAATTCTATTGTTTTTCAGTTCAAAATTCGTGAGATGGAAATGTTTTGGGATATATTACATAGGGGGATGAGAAAGGGGCTTCACAGAAATTAAGAGACGAATATTTTTGAATGTTTTTCAGGAATTGTATCGTATGTCGCGGGTGCACGATTAAAGTATCTGACTTGGGCAGCGGACGAAGCATATATGCGGCGGATTATTTCCGTGTCGAAGGACGTCCTCCATTACCAATTCGATGGATGCCATGGGAATCAATGCTAATGGTGAGTGTACAATAAATGCTTACATTTAAACGATATATATTTTAACTTTGTTTTTCTTCCTCTTTCTCTATTTCTCTTTCTCTCTCTCTCTCTTTAGTTTTCTACTTTGACAGTTTTTCGCCTTTGAGCATCAGGAGATTTAGCGTTTGTGCGGCGTAGCTTTCCGCGTGTGCGCTTTTTCGGGGAACTCCCGATTTAGACGGGCGTTAGCGGCAATAAAGATCGACGATGCGAAAGTTCGATAGAATTATAAATAAAAAGAGAGAGGATAAATCAAATTGGCGCAAACGACTTTCACTCGTAAACGAGCGAAATAGAAAAGGGGGACAAAACGCGTCGGGTCGTTTTGATTTCACTCCACGCATGGGTGGGACGCGTCGTTTTGACGAACTACGGCTACGCATCCACGCGATGAAATTCGCTCGGATGTGTACTTTTTTCCATTGTTTTTCACATCCGGAAGTAAAATTCTCATCCGCCATTACATTACATCGCGCACTGTCCAAAGTCGAGGTTATTTTTTTCACTATTCATAAATGCAAAACTACGGTTAGATATTGTAATGAAGCTGTATATCTCTTATAGATTTATAGATTCGATAAAATCGTTGTGTGAAAATTGGGATGCGTGGATCATAAAAAATCTGTGTAAAATGAGTCATAAAACGCGTTTTACTGCCAATGAGATTACGTATGATACATTTGCCGATATTTCCATCCTTTCCAAACGAATTCCAATTATGCCATTTAAACGATATTGATACCACGTGTCACGCCATGTGTGATAAAATTGATTTAGAATTGTAATTGATTGTTCTTTCTATTAATTTGTCCTTCTCGTTACGTAAAATAAACACATTAGAGATTTTCTGTTCGATCCTTGGGAAAAATAAAGACGTTTCAAAGTCTGTTATTTAGAGAGGGTAAAAAAAATTTCGTGATAAAGCTTAAATCTCGTTATTTCCAAATAGAAATTAAGTTTTGCGTTTTATTTAATATATCTTGCCGTCTCGATTATCGCTGCCAATATCGAACTGTCGATCCGCGAAACCGCTCGACATCAGACCGATAGAGCTGTCTGCGGTCACGTTGGTATTAGCAAATTGTGCTTGCCCCATTGCAGCGCGCGATACGCGTCATTGAGCTATAAAAGTGCCGGAGAAAATATGCGATACGCGTTTGGAAATTCATTTTCGATGTTGAGCGGCTTTTTCGGCTTAACCGCTCGACAATCCAAACACAACCGTTTCGCTTCGCGAGTTACGCGAACATGAATGTTTCCGTTGTATGTTACAACGTGGACAACGATGGAAGATATTCGTGTTTATCTTTCGGGAAAATTCGGAAAAATATGTGCCGACTGGGACTTAGAAAGAGCGAACTTTTTTTACCGGCGTTTAAAATCGAATGCGCTGTGTCAGTGGAGTAATCGCGCTACAGTTAAACACCGTATTATAGTCGGATACTGCGGTAGTTGAATAATAATAGTATTTAACAATAGCGCAATCACAATAGTATATTTATGTGGCTGACAATTTTAGTCACACAAAGATATTAATAATTTATTAATTCAAAAATGTAAATATTCAAAGCGATTTCAATACAAAATTTCAACTAAAAAATTTAATTAATTGACCGGATTAATTTACCGGATCTTTAAATATTTAATTATTTAAACATGTGAAATTTTAAAATATTAAATAAGGATTTAACCTAACTGTGAAATAATACAAGAATTCCAGAAATATATAGTGAGACGATTACTTTGTGAGACGATTACTCAAAGATAAAAAAGATTTCATAAATTATAAAATTTAAAAATGTAACAATTATTATTATTCTTTTATGTATTGCTTTAACTTATATCTGATATACACTTTTATGCTATACATAAGATTGAGTACTTTTTATCCGAAAAATTAATTACATATCAATATTAATTTAAATATCAAAGGTATTAATTTAATTTAAATATCTATTATATTAATTATGCGTAGAATATATTATATTGATACTCTATTCTTTGTCGTCATTTGTGGAAATAGTATATTTATTGTACCTGTGTAATGGCAAATTAATATCAAAATAGTGATTCGACGAAACAGAAATGAGGCTGGGAAATATAGTATTGAATAGCTAGTTGGCTTCGTCATTTCAAACTGACTGCGCCATTAATGTTTCATTATTGCCTATCATTTATCCAACTTCCGCCATTGTGTCGTGCTAATGAAACGATTCCGTTCCTACGCGCAAAATATCGCTTCAAAAATTACCCAGGATTAGCGTCAATTTAATGGTTCATATCGATCTTGCGATCTCATGAAAATCATTCTTCATAAAAGGAATCATTCGACAATCGCGCATCACAGAGTTTGTTAAATCGCGATACAGCCATGTTTAATTTGCTGTTATCCAGAATATTTATGAGAATATAAAATAAAACATTATAACGGCATTTTTAGAGAAACATTAATTTATATTACACATAGGACGTAATAACACTTTTTCATTTCGTTTCTTCTATTATATCAAATGACGAACGTTTGCTTTATTCACCAGCATGTGTACCAACATTATTTTATTGTTATTACATGTTTATGACCTTATGCATAGATTGTTATTTATCGCGTGCACGTTATTTACCTCCAACAATTTGAATTAATGTACAAGTAATGATGTGCACGTAATTTTGTATCGCGCACTTCATAAATAATCGAATCATGTCTTAAGATCCTCCCGGAACATGCGCAAACTATAAACTCTGCACGCATATGCAATCTTCTCAGCGTACCACCGGTAGCAGAGATTATGCAATTTAAGTACCTAAGTCGAAGTTATTTCACATCAAGTAATTTCACACAATCGTTTATCATAAATTGATCTAAAGTTGTGATTGTTATTGCACAACGCCTCTTTCGATTGTCTCTCTTTTTGTAACTTTATTTTTTTTGTGTCATTTTACCCATGACTATTTCCATAATTTCGTAAATAATTCGAAATGTTGTTTTCATAAGCTTATTATAAATTTTGTCAGTAACAAATATAGTTCTTTACATTGTTTTATAATTAATAAATATACGTTCATTTTCTATACTCTTCCTCAGAAAATATTATAGTTGTATAATTACAACGCTGATATTAATTAAAACTTGTAGCTACTAAAGCTTTTATATAACTTGCCATTAATATTTTATCATATAATTATTTTGCTTGACGGGTCATACGCATGCCAATGGAAGCGGAAGGTACATCCAACCGTCAATGTGAGGAAAAGAGTAAAATCGTGTAACTGCTTTATGGTGTTCTGCGAAGCTTGGGCTTAACTGAGTTACTCGGTTGAACTTTGGGAAACTCGAAGGCGCATACAGTTTCCATAAATTACTCCTTCACGCTCAAACATTAGGTTTCCCCGTCGAGCAAGTCGCACTTTTAATTATTTTTACAGCTTACCAAAAATGAATATCAACTTAAATATGTATATAAAAAAGTGTAGATGTAAAAACACTGTCGCAAAATTATTTGTTTAATGAGCAACTTTTACATATACGTGTGCGTTGCGTAAGAAAAATTACTATTGAATAGTTCAATTTGATATACATTTCAAATGTACTGTGAAATAAATTTATCCAATTATGTCAGAATGTTCAACAAATTCTGAGTGCTCTTAAGCTGCGAATAATAAAAAACAATAAAAGTTGTCGGAAAGCTAACGAACATAACAAACGAACTTTCGTAACATTTCCTTGGATGTGTTTACATTATACAGGGAAGGCACACGTGCAAGGGCGATGTCTGGGCGTTTGCCGTCACGCTGTGGGAAATTCTGACGTTTGCGCGGGAGCAACCCTTCGAAGAGTTTCCGGATCATCGAATAGTAGAGAACGCGACTTACTTTTATCAAGAGGATGAGCGAAGGGTAAGTGCACGGAGTAATTCTTCGACTTCTTTCCCTCATTGTATCCGACGTACTTAATGTAATGAACGCACTGAGTACTTGATTTCGCGTTGAGTGCCTCACGAAGCTTTCAGGACTTTGAACGCCGCTATTTATTCCGTCTTTCAGACTTCTGATTACCTTACTCCGTAGATTCTTACTGCATTTTTTTCTGCGCAACTTCTTTCAAGAGTAATCTGGACTATCCCTGTTTCTTTGAAATTAACAACTAACATCGTTGAAAGAGCAGGTTTAAATAAACGCGCACATATCGAACGCAACATATCGAACATGTTTTAATTACAAAAATAAGTCGCGAGTGTGTTTCTATGAAAATGGCAGAATTACTTGCTTAGTAATTCATATAATATAATAAATATTGCATCGTACTCGAGCCCGTCGCGTTCATTTTCCCAACGTCGAGGGTACTTCAAATTAACATGCGCATCGTAAGAATTGTTATTTTGCTCTCTCGGTTTTGTAGACCATTAATATTTGCGAACGACTAATTGCGTAGCAAATATTGTGATTAATTACGAGTGTGAAATATTTTTATTCTCTCTGTATCGTTTATTTTGGTAATGTCGCGTTAAATTGTAGGTAATACAAATAGATATGAAAATTGTAGGGTAGTATCAGATTATTATTAAAAGCACAGATCGCGAACAATCTGCTTTTTATTTTGGCACAACATGAAAATAAGCGAGAAAATAAGTCGACACATTTTTCTATATGTTACGCACAAAATGTATCAATTCGCGAACATAACTGATATACATATATATATATATATATATATATATATATATATATATATATATAAATAACTGATGTTAGAATCGACTTGTTCATTTTTATGCAGATGATACTACCGCTGCCAAAGAACTGTCCTAAAGAGATCTATGATCTGATGTGCGAGTGTTGGCAGAGGAACGACATCGACCGACCAAACTTTCGCGAGATCCACCTGTTTCTGCAACGAAAAAATCTCGGTTACAAGCCCGGTGAGTCGAACGATACTTGATATAGAGAACTGGAAGGCTGGAACCTTATCCGGCTTTCTATGATCGGCGAGTTAAACGGCAATTGGTGGAACTGCCCTTCATCGACCAAGCTAGACCAAGTTAGACCAAGTTAGTACCTAGGGTGACGATCCATAAATCGGCTATAACGAACGGAAATTGTTTGTGATGACATGAGTTCACCGTGTCGATGATAACTACATCGTATGATGACACGTGCGAAAAAAAGACGTAGGAATCACGCGCCAAGAATTTTTCACGGTTTACGACATTAATCATATTTTTTGGTCATACATGTTGTGAATAGCGCTGTGAATTTAATTGATAACCGGTATAAATCATCGTAAATCCGGGTGCAAATTACAAAGACAAAATTCACTTTTTTAATGATTTTTTTACGCGAATCAAGACTGCAGACTGTTATCGCTGTAAATGGATCGACATCTATCTCATTAAGATACGCATAATTTAATGATGTGCAATGCTTGATAATAGCATCAGAATATTAATTTTATAACTATTTTTTAATCTGCAAAATATTGAATTTTGTATATAATTTGATTGACATATCATTAGAAATTTGTGATTATTATATACACGCTTAATTAACGTAATAGATACTCGATCTTCCGACTTGTTCTTCGTGCAATTTTTTTTCTTTTTTTTCTTTCCTCATTATTCTTATGTCAATCTATAGAAGTTACGCATTAACGGATAGTCCGGCGATAATGATATCGAGTATCCACGGCATCGTATCCACGCCGTGCTATCGAAATGGATAGATTATGATTTTGATCCGTAGCATTCGATACGAAATGGAACGTCACTAGTGCTGGCAATACGAGGGGAGCACGTTCGATAAATCGCACATATGCTGTTCCGAAATTGATACTGTCAGCAAACAAGCTTATGATATTCCCGCCGTAACGGCACTCGTGTCACGTTCGGGATATACGTGGATCGGACGAAAATCGCGCATTCTACGTAACATTTCCGCCGACGAATAACGTAGTCATTTCTAACTCTAACCCTTGAAACAAAAAAAAAGTGGACCCTCATCCAAGATCGGAGTCCGCTGACTTTCACGGGGGATTACGTTATCCGTTCTCAGGCCTTTTATATGTCGATTTCATAAAAATGTGTTTGAGAAAGAAACTTGTTTTCCTAAGAATATAGATCTATATATATATATACATACACATATACATATACCGTTTTTAAGACAATTAAGCGCGTTGTATTTAGGAAAGCAAAATCTATGAGCGTATACGACCGAATCAATTATAATTAATATTAATCAATATGTTTCCAGTGACAAAACTACTTGTACTCTTTGCTCCGATTTATTTTTCAAGCTATCGAGAAGACAAATGTAAAGGTTAATTATTGTTCATCCAACCGTTTAATTGCACGACCAATACCCTTCCCTCCAATTCACTCGGACGACGATTTCTCGTTAACTTTTTAATTGAACACTCGCCATAGTGGCGTGCAGAAGGAATTATACGAACGCTTCAAGGAGCTTATCAATGCACAAAAAAATTATGAAATGAGTTAAGAGGAACTGTAAAATTAATCATTGCGTCGTACAAGAAGCATTTTTCGAAAAAGGAGTAATTTTAAGCCACGTTAAGTTTGCGTTAAGTTCTCTTAAACTACTCTTAAGCTTAAGATGCGCTTAGCCAAAGTGCATAAATGTTTGACAATACCATTAGAGGTTGCAGTATAAATTCATATAAAATGTGTAAAGAATGTTGAAGAATTAATCGACACAATGTAAATTATTAGATCATTCTAAGACCGGCATTCTATTGGTGGTCGTATCGCATAATCGTTTTAGAGTCGTTAACTCTGTCGATGCACAAAACTTCTCTCGTGCCCCGTTGCTCGACTTCGGCATAAGCCGTAAGTCGGATATATTGTAATTCTAGGAGGAAAAAAAGGAATACATGTGACCTGATGTTAAGTTTATAGTGTGGAATAAAAATGTGCGATTTACCCGGTAAATGTTTTTACTTCATTTGATATGCATAAAAAAATTCGACTCTCTAAACGATCTAAACTATAAATGTTTGATATGATGCGCTTAATCATATAATATATACTTTCTTTTGACGACCAAATTTTTTAGATTATTATTTATTTTTTGAATTTTTTGTCCTTCTACTTGAACTGATACACATGTTCCAACAGTGAAATACATTTCCAGGTAAATGGCTATCGTTTGTATGAAATACTGAAAGACTTATATACTTGTTAGAATGGTTCTGTACGCATAGCGAAAGGAAAACAATTGTGCGAAACATGACGAGAGATGTTTCGTGACGTCCAAAAACTTGTACGTCGCGTAAATCCCAATACGTTGTTCTAGGTACCTTAGCCTCGTGCAAGCTAAGAGACTCATGCTCGTGATTTGTAAAATAACTAAAAGTAGAACATATAAGCGATGAATGTGTATGATTAAACAATTATGGAAGAGGGGATTCTCGTTTCGTTTTATATCATGTTCTTCGTGGAATTTATTATCAGATTTATACCAAAAGAGCAAAACAAGTAAAAAAATTATAATCTCAAATAAATACGTAAGTATTAATAAATATCTTTCAATTTTTTTATCTTTATGTTATAATATATGATGATCTGTTTCTTTTATATTTCCTTTCTCATTATTTAAACATTATTCAGATTGTTAATTAAAAATACACTTTGAATCAAGATTTAAATTTCTGTAAATCGACAACGACGATTAAACGATAGGTCAAGAATATTTTACACAATTTCACCCGATTGTCGGTTGATTAATTGTAAAAATGAGAAGTCTAATATTGATATGATATTGATGACTTAACAGGAAGTTAAGAATATCTTAAGGACTACTGCCACTGTGTTAGCGAAAACGAATATATCGAGTGATATCCATCGCGACCTTCTAATTTGAGGTCCAGCGATCAATACCTTATGAAATATCTCAATTCTTTATATACCCGTGTTCAATCTTTCAAATGTATGTAATTGGTACGATCGCCAGAAAATTCGAATGTTCGATCTTGCAGGATTCATGGGTGTATCTTTTACAGGGCCAATGTATATATAATCACTTGGAAGAATATATTATATATTATAATGTGGTGATAATTTTAGACTATATAATCCTGCACGATCGAACTCAAACCACGTTATATTTCTTCCTACAAAAAGAAATGTAACATTAGAAACTTTTATGTATATTTTTATATTGCTTTAATTTACTCAAAGAAAAAATTCCATAAAATACATGAAGCATATCGTTAATACTTAACGAAAATGCAATACATTATTTTATATAAAAAATATGCTTTAAATAATGACATATCTTTCTCATGACTTTTCATAATCATCATTGGAAATTCGACATATCGTATACATATCATCGTCTCTATTTCTCTGCTTCGAAAAATTATTTTAATAAATGAATTTACAACGACAGTTCTTTTTGTAGGAAGCGTTCTCCTTGACGTTCAGAGAAAACCATAAGTGTGAAAATTGTAGATTATTACGTAATCGAATCAACTCCGCCGACTATTTATTCTCAACATAGCGATAATCTATTAAGCAGAAACGGAAGAAAACACTTTGTACAATTTTTAATAATGAAACCGTAATTGTTGTAAAATGTTGCATCGACTCTGATCTCGCATTATAAGTTTCTTCCAACAAGCGCATCGGCGAAGTGATCGAAAGTCGATCGGGCCCGCAAAATTCATATTCCTTCCACTGCAGAAGCCTCTTAAATCACGCACAGTGATATACAGTGTAATTATTAAGATACTTTAAATAGTATGAAGATAAGCAAGATTAGTTAAAGTGAGAAAAATGTTCGCAAAATTTATTATAACGAAATTTTATATTGTCTCGAAACTCCGACAAAAGTCACTTAATCGCCTAACATACGTAACATAATTCAATGCATCGACTAATATGTCGAGGAAGACAATATCGTGAAATGTGCTTCGGCAGTTGTACGAAATACGATGAGAAAAGAACTTTACCATTTCTCTGGCGAACGAAAAAGATTTACACAATTTATTCGGGCATCGCTCGAGCGTATCCACGCTCGCTGGAGTCTGATTTTCGTTGAACAACGCGTTCTCTCTTTTACCAGCTCAAACGAGCTCTATTTTTCATGCGTACGCAGCCAATGGCAACGGCCCGATCGCGCACTCGCCTCTCGCCGTTAGACGCAAACAAAAGTCGAAACTCGGACGCTCCGAGTACACGCGGATTCCGCGTTTGCCGATGGAATTTAATATCTGCTGCCTTCGTTACGAAACACACGGCCATGCTTTTTTTCACCTTTTTTTCCCCACTCGTTCGCCTCATCCCTCACTATTCATTCTTCGCACTCGTTTCTCAATGCGATCGAGGAGGTATCAGCCGAGAGAGACACGATCTTTGCTTAAAATACACGATAGAATCGGACGAGATGGAACAGCATTCAGAGCACAAATCGAATTAAATTCCTGCATCGCGTATACATGGTTGTTGTTCGGATGCATCGCATGCCAATTTGGAATTCTTTGATCTCAGATAACCACACTGACATACTCGCGCGAGTAAAATATGCATGAAAGAAAATTTGATGGTTATTACTCTTTGTTAGAAATTTTTTATGCATCTTTTATGAACAAATGGAAATTTGTATTTATATCACGTAAAACTTAATATAGAAAAATCAATAAATTCATTTAATGTTTCACACATTTTTCTACGATTTTATTTTCAAAATCTCAAGTTATTTAAAATATTGTATATACATATGCTTTTATTGATTTCGTGTTGAGAACCCGACATATATCTCTAATCCGCATTCGTATTATCGTTATTTCTGTAGTATAATTTGAGTAAAATGTGCTCTCTCTCTTTCTTTCTTTCTTTTTTTCTCTCGCGCTCACGATAGCCCTTTAGACAAATAAATGTCGTCGTTCCAGACTGTTAGACATGCACAGCGAAACGGCACACGTCAATCTCTGGCGTGCAAATATAAACGGCGAAATGGGTTGTAAATAAGCAGACTGCGCACAACGGCTAATATAGGGCCAGTTATCAATTGTTATCGGCGGACATATTGACTATTGTACGCGATCAGACATACCTTTCCGGCTGTCCCTCTCTTCCCTTGCGAATCTGTATAAATGTCACGCATCTGTATTTAATACGTTTGTACATAGCGATTCGTTTTCAATAAATATTCAACGCTTTGATTTCTGTTCGGCTTGTAAATTCTTTTGCATAATCCCCTGATATTCACGCTGATATTCAGAATGAGACTGCGAGAAGCTAAGGTAAGTACATTAGTCATAATAGTATTTCTCCTTTCGAGATGGCTTTAAGTTACCTTGTCAGAGATATGCGCGATAATATCACGCAAGAAAGCTATGTACTACCTTCTGTAACACGAGCGTGATAAATACATTAACCGTATGTGCACAAACGACAGTATGCTTTAAAGATATAATCCCGCATTTTTTGTTTATCCTTTTAATGTGCTCTTAAGATTATTTTTACTCTGAAAAGGGTGGAAATGTAATTACATGAATTAGTTAAAGTCCACTGCGAGTAATTCCCAGAAATATTTCCAAAATACGTCGCTGTAAAATATATCTATGCAAACGCAACCTTTCCATTATCTTGAGGTATTCGCTCTTACCTCCTCTTATTTCTTTTCCCTTTTCCCTTTTCGTTCTTAATTTAAACGGGTAGCTCGAGTTTCTCGATTCGTCGGGACATTCTATTTTTTTTCTGTGAAAACATCCTTTAATTAAGTCGCTCCAATTCATTACCATCGCACTGACGTAGGTAGGCACGAGATGCAACATAGTTGTTATTTCGTTAAATTCTGTTGCGAAGATTCTCTTCAGTCATACAGCGGAATTACCGGTTTAATATGTAACATCATGGTCGCTCGTCACTTGTGCTTCTCTCGGAATTAAAATAATACTTTCTTTCAACAAATCACTTTATTTCGAACATAAATTGTTCGGTAAATTGCTCGCGCCACGCGTATTGTCGAAATTTCATGAAAAATGTCTGTACTTGCTTCAAACAACTTTAAATCAATCAAACCGATTCAACGAACTCTATTGGATCAACGTCAATGGCACAATATCGCGTTTCTTTC
This sequence comes from Crematogaster levior, assembly GCA_901521435.1. Taxonomy (NCBI): domain Eukaryota; kingdom Metazoa; phylum Arthropoda; class Insecta; order Hymenoptera; family Formicidae; genus Crematogaster; species Crematogaster levior. The sequence continues at coordinate 891,632 of CABEGB010000725.1, forward strand.
AAACTACGTCGCTGTATCGATGGGAATATACGATAAATCATTACTTTCTCTCGTGTACCCTTGCCATCGTAAACTTTTTGTTGAGCGGTTAATGAAAACGAATTGCGTTTCAAACCATCGACATAGCGATTCCTTGCGGTGACACGCACCGATATCGCCGACAAAGGGAGCCACGACATGGTTGAGTGCGTGTATAATTGGACTCCGCAGTGTTATTTCTACGAATAGCTCTTATCGAGATAGCATCACGATAGACTTTGCACGATGTGACTGGGCATCTGATAAAAACTCGCGGAGTGAGCGAAGTAAGCGCTCCGATACCTGTATCGCGTGTTTCTTGCGACTCTACGACTATTGAAAGCTAAGGGCCGAGATGTGAGAAAGCTCATGCTGGAATCACGTGTTAGCTCGATGCGAAACACTTCGACCGCGTCTTTGAAATTTTCCTGTTCAATCAGATTATATACAATAGAACGCTCATTTTCTCCCAAGCAACCAATTCGATCGTTTTGATACCAGCAAGGTAGAAGAGCGTTAATATTGTAATTCAGATATAGCCTAAAAGGCTGTCTGAGCTTTAAACTTCTAGAATTATTCGTTATGATAATAATGTATTAGCTTTATTACGATTGTGTTGATATTGATACGTTTTACACATCAAAATGTTAATATTTTATGCTTATACACATTAAGGCAGACAAAGTACAAGGAACGAACGATTATATTACTTTACAGACAAACATGTATGTGAGAGCATTGTTCCATCGACGTGAAAGGAGAATATGTTTGCCGATGTGAATTTGAATTCGTTCGTATTTATAACACTATCCACACTTATTGAAGCAAGTTCCTTCATTCGTTTGTTTAGATCGTTTGATTGTTTGTCTGGATCTTATTTCTTACAAGATAATGAAATTGAAGAAAAATCATGACCTGTCAAAAGTAAAAGAAATTATTAAAAATTGTCAAATTTTTTTTAACTTTTACACTTGGAGTATTCTTAGGGAATGATGTGATACGATTGATAGAATATGATAATTATGTCAAACACACAATCTAAAAGGCGCGTCAAAGAATATTTTTATAGGAATACAGATTCCCTTATTCGAAACGCAATTTCTTCTCGGTTCAATAATCTCGATTCAATAAGATTTTGCCGATATTATTGATTTTTCTCTATAATATTTGTAACATAGCAAATCGAAATTCTTGAATGTTAACAAAAAATGAGTAAATATTATGTTTCCTGTGATGATTATTAATAGAAAAGTTATATCAATTCAATATTTTTGCCAGAAGTATATTTTATCAATAATATCCTTTATATAAAAAAGTTTATTAGGCATAATTTATAAAATGGAAGTGTCTTTTTTAATGATAATTGCAAATATTACGTCATAACCAATCAAGTATTTTTTGTTTTTCTAAAAAAATTAAAATATTTGAAAACTGCAAGTTACGTTTAAAAAAAGAACATACGGCAAAAATAGCAGTACTAAATCAATTTGTATAAGCGGCAGATATATATAGAACGATTGGCTGCAGTCAGATCAACTGTAAATTGGTTCAGCTTCTATTTTTAGGTAAAAGCAGTTTCCGTTTTTTTTTCATCAAGAAAGAACTAGCTGTCTATTGTGCAGTGATATTTCTACGATCGCGTGCTATGATTAGTTTGCCCGGAAAAAGAACTGAAGGACACAATCGATATTAATCCGTCGTGAAGCATTTCACCCCTAGCTTCACGAATCCCTCGTTGTCCTGTGGGATTATGAACAGTGGGCTACTACATTCACTCGACAATGTACGATAACAACCCGGAAACTCGGCCCCAAGGTAGCGACGAGGGAATGAAGGATTGCTCTGCTCCAGCCGAGTCCAGCATAATCAATACACACACCTATAGATTTCCTCCTTCCATGACGGAGAATAGCTTTACGTAATTGTACATTCTTGAGTCCAATTAAACATAATCAGGGAAATTAGATGCAGATTGTCGCACATCCTGGAATATTTAAGTATCTATAGATTTCCTCCTTCCAAAATGGAGAATATAGCTTTATGTAATTATACATTCTTGAATCCAATTAAATCCAATTAAATTAATCAAGGAAATTAGATGCAGATTATCACACATCCTGTAATATTTAAGTACTTATTTTAAATTATAAATATGTCCTCAATACTAGTATTCGTCACAAAAATCTCCGTACGTCACGTCGCGATATTATTATTTTTTGAGGTATGATGGTATCTTGTAATTGTTTAACAATTTTATTATTACAATTAACAATTGTAAACGTATCAAAGCTTATTTTCGAATACAAACATAATAGAAGATTGTTAAATATTTTGGTACATCACAACCGTGAATAATCGATATAGAGGTCGATATAGAAGTCAAATAGAAAGAGAATTGAAATCCTTCTGTTGCGAGTGATACCACTCTTTAATGATTGATTTTGAACATACTTTGTGTCGTACTATTATTTGTGTGTAAATGTAGTTTATGTCTATTATTTTCATGAGATAATACACAGAATTGTGGAATCGATTAATTCTAATACCAAAGTTATGATAATTTATCATTTGTTAATAATTAATTTCGAATGCAAGAAACAAAATATGTACACAGAATGTATAATAGAACATATATGTAATACAGAGAATATATATATACAGGATACACTCACATATTTTGTTGTTTAAATCACTTGTTTCGATAATATATTTGTCTATCGCTTTACGTTCTCATTTCGATATAGGCAAATTACATTTAAGTCGACGAAAATCCAGTCTAAATTAATTTATCTTACAAAATGTTAAATATTTTGCGGGATGATAACAATCGGTTAGCGTGCAACCTTGACTTGAACGACTTTCAGTATATTAGGTGTATGCGCAAAATCGTCGCACATTTGCACGACAGAACTCAAGCAAGCAAGTAGCAGCGCGTATCAGCGCATTCGCGATCAAGTAGCAAACGTGATCTCATATTTAACAATTGCTAATCCGATACAATTAATTGATATCCGCGAAAATAATTAATGTGTAATTGAGATTATCAAAGCGGCATGACTTATTCATTAGAATACGGGATGAATTCGAATCTAATCACAAAATCTCATTACGTTTTAAACATTTTACCGGCTCAAACATAATTAAATTTTCAAATTGCAAGCGCGGAATAATACACGATAAACACCGGATCGTGAGATTCAAGTTTACGCGCGAAAAAGCGTGATGCTGGCCGTATTATTAATAATACGTATATTTTGCGGGATCTACGCTCGTTCGAAATGCATGTATTGAGTCTCGTTTGTACAACACATTTTTTTACGGATCATTGTGTTCATTTTATTTGACTCTGTCAATTATATGTGCGGAATAAAATACCGCGAGATTTTTTAATTTTTTTGCATTACTTTTACATGGGTTCAAAATTCAATGTCAATAAATTATATAGATAAAGCATTAAGTATTTTTATATGACAACAATCGTGCTAGCGCGTGCCACCTTGTTTTCGTAGTGTATCGAACCATATACACAAGGTCACCGTTATCATTCGCGCAGCGACATTCGAGCAGGTCGGCAGTTTCGTGAGCCACTCCGTCTATGTCGCGATTAATATCCCTCAGAAACACCATCCACCTGGCAACTAACGCTCATTATTTTAAACATTTAACGAACTTTATAACTAATTCCTAAGCGTGTTAAGTCGATGGCTACTTATGGAAAATAGATGACTACTATCTCGTGCGGTTCGTTCAGTGCATTGCACTTTTCACTGACTAACGTAATTCATCCATTATTGTGCTCTTACTCCCCTTCGCACAGGATAAAATTCGAGGAATAACGAATTGTCAAAACGACGAAAAAAACTCCATCAACCGTTTACTAATAATATATTCTTTTAATACTATAATATATCCTTATTAGAATCGCGAGTGCGGTTAATATTGGGAGTGTCGTATAAAGTACCGCGCAATCGTAATTATCGTGTTTTCACTAGTATTATATTGTGTGTGTGTGTGTGTGTGTGTGTTTGTGTAAAACGAAGGAACTGAAAGAAGGAGGAGACTTGGGAGACCAGGTGGGACAACCTTGGGTTGGTAAGTAATTCATTATTTATATATTATATATTATTTATATATTATTTATATATTATTTGTTATTTACAAGATTAATCATCCATTCTGCTTAATTGGATCGTTTATCGAAATTATTTTAAATGAAAATTAGTAAAATATTTTTATTTATAAGATTTCTAAGAAAATTTAAATTTACATTTAAAGAGAGAGAAAATTTTTGGAAAATGTATAATTACTTAATTATTTAAAAGGTAATCGAGTAAAAAATTCTCGACATGAGCACAATAATATATACTTATTATAAACGTTAATTATTTTAGTTGGTACTGTAATTTCAATTATATTTGTATTTTATATTTGTATTTTGCAGATCAACATAGTTACAACTCCGTCAACTACACGTTGTATCGGTGAGTGACATATTATTATTTTAACCTGAAGTGATGTATCCACAAATATTGTTGATGTAACATGTTATAGATTTATAGGTCCATTGCTTTGGAATGGACCTATGGTAGGATAGAATATATAAATATTTGATTCTGGAGAACCGGTCATTGATTCTAATTCAATTTGATCATTTGCTGATAAAGTTTTTTATAGCTGAAGTATATTTGGCATAAAGTAATGAATAATATTAAAAGAGAAATTATCTTTTCAAATTTATCATGTTCCTTTTGGCACTTTTTGGCCAAGCATTCTATAAAAAAATTTTCATTAAAGGAAATATTTCATTTAAAAAATCATCATAAAAATGAATCAATTTTAATGTGAAGCACGTTTCAAATTGCTTATATTCTCAAATTTATTTAAGACTCAAATAAATAACAAAAAATAAAAAAAGAGATAGAAATAAAGCATAAAAAATAAAATTCGAACATTCTTAAAATTTAAAACTTTTCTTAAAACTTTTAGTTTGATAAATTTTTATTAATAACTGCTTGTATTACTTGAAACAAAGAGAATATTATCCATCTTTGCTTTCCTTTTTCCTCGAAATGCAATCGTTCTCTATGATTATTATAATTCGCGATTATCAATTCAAGCGATTTGTTAACTCCCGCGATTAATAATTCGTACGTGTATCAAAGCGACTATTTATTGAAATAGATATTTCGTGCGATTTATCAATTTTTGATCAGAATTCAAAGCAATAGTAATGAAAATTATTAACTGCCGTTCTGTTACAATTTTTTCAGGCAATAATTACAGGCGACATGTGGTCAATTATATTTCCTTTTGAATATCTTACACAATTTAATATTTTATAATAAAAATAAGGTGATGATGTGTGTGTGTGTGTGTATGTGTGTTATTATGACCAATCGTGAGTGCATTTTTCGAATTTTTCTCAAAGATAATATAACATGTAACGAGTGAATAATTAATGTATAAGCGATTGAATAACTAATTTTTTAGTATTTATATCAAATGGCTAATTATTGGTAAACGCAATAATATGTATTCATGCGCGAAGATGCATTGGCTATCTAAATTGTTACATTTCTGATACTAGTTACTCTCCTATTACCCGCGCCTCGTCGCTGCCAGCAAACGAATATTTTTCGTTGTAAATAGGAATTGTTATTCATGCTGAAAACGGAATTTATACAAATGGGAAAGACTGCATCAAATTTGTCGATTTGCGTATTCGAATGCTGCGTGTTTTCGAGTATTATACGAACATTTAATATGCGTAACAATGATATTGCTGATTCATTATTAAATTTCTCTTATTTCTAGATGTTACAGTCTAGTATAATTGTTCGACATTTTCCTTTTATCTTTTTGCATACACGTCGTTTTCTATTACATTTACTATTTATTCACCGTAAAAAAAGTGACGGATATATTATTACTTTTTATCAAATTATTCTCTGATATCGAGTATATTAATTAATTTAAATCAAATACACTATTATATTTACATTTACTTGTATATTTCCCAAGATATTAATTCATAAGCTCCACTCTTAAAATACATACTCCAATGTCAACGAATTAAGTTATAGAGCCATATGATACTCGATAAAAATATCCAGGTTCAATTGAATCATTTTAGTATGTAGTCCGGATGTGTAATGTGGGGTAAGTTTCAAAAATAAAAAAATATTACAATATTCAATAGTGATATAATAGGTTAACTGACAACTGATATAATAGGTTAAACTGACAACTGTCGAGTAATAAGGGAAATAAAAAAAACAAAATTAATCAACTTATCTCGAATAGATTTAAAAATGTGCAGCTACTTTAAAATAAACTTTTAAAAATTTTACATGCTTGTCAAATTTCTTTTTCTGAAATGTTGTCTGCCTGATTATCTAGTTGTCTATCTGGACAATATTTAGTGGTGAACTCATACAATTGCACGGACGGATGCTGCTGCTATTGTATTATATAATACATTATACCGAAAGATAATCGATCGTTTATAGTGACTGTAAATTCCCGCACGTATATAGGAAATATCGCTCGTGGCAATAACCAATTCGTTGTAACGCTGGAAAATTTCATTTCCACCCGTCGCTAGAAAGTGGGAGCGCGGAAGATCGTTAAATATATTGCTATAATATACAATGGATAGTTAGAAATGCGCGTGAAAGTCACCGGTAAAATGCGTTAGATTCAGCTAATCTCCGTCAAGTAGGTACAACACGCGAAGTTGCATGGTACTGTACGACTCATGTTGTTTACAATTTATTTTGACGTGGTCAAATAACGGCAAGCCGAAATTTCCACATAAATGCACTTTCACATACTACATACCGAATATTCGCTGTTTAAAGAGATTCTAAAATGTTATTTGCTCAATCTCTACGAATGATGAAATATTTGACGCGCTTGTCCCTATTAAAAGAGAACGAATCTGCCTAAATATTTTAACGTAAACATTCAGTTTTTACGATTTTTTGTATTCAAATATCGGCGAAAAATCAGAGGGACGGAGTAGCCCGCATCACATTCCTCTTCGATATTTAATGAAAATGAGAAATTCGTAAAAGGGAGGAGCAAGAGAGAAAGTTGCGCGGTAATATATTTAGTATATATATATATATATATATATATATATATATAGTATATATACCCACGATAATATAAATTATATTAAATATTGCCAACCCAATAATAATCCGTAATGACCGTAGCTAGCTCGCAGCGCAGACCAACTGCACCCGCGGGTTTTATTATGTATCGGAGAATATAGAGTAAGAGGGAGGGAATTTCATGAAGCACCAGACTCGCATTCACATTAATTTTCTTAATTTGAAAGTAACAACGGCGGCTACTGCCGTTTGCATCTGCTGCTTCAGTGTAATATAGAGAAAAAGAAGTGCGTACAGGATACGTAGTATGTTATTTTATTTAGCTCGTGAACACACGATATATCACTGTACAATGAAGATGATGTATTAATATGCTCGAAAATTGCGAAAATTTACTGCATTATTTCTTTAATTGATTATATTACGTGACTTATTGTTAGTCATTGCACTTTTTGTATTTCGTATGCATTCCTAGAAATATCTGCTAAAGTTCTCGACATTGTTAGAGAGCAATCGAATCTATCTTAACCGTGACGCTTCTTCCTACGAAAAAAAAGCACGAACGGAATTATTGGATGTTTGCTCGTCGGGGGAAGTAGCTTAACGGATGAGAACGTGAGCAGACTTTCGATGCCGCAGAAATAAACGGAAGACACGGAAGTTCTCATTCCGCGCGCTATCCGCTCGGCTATATTTCCCGAACTTTAAAAAGCTGCGGAATTGTCACGAGAACGATCAACGGATCGAATATCGTATTTCTTCATACTGCTAAATCTCATTCGTGCAACCAATCGACTTTCACAATATAGAGGAATCATTTTTTTTATCAGACATGGAAACATATAGAACATATCAATATGTGTGTATAAGAGAACTTTGAAAATGTTGAATATTGAATAAAACGTGATTGTCAATATGTGCAAGAGAACTTTGAAAAATTATATAATAGACGAGATTTTATGACAACACGTAAAACTAAATAAGCGATATTTTTTCAAAATATCTTAAGCATAATTAATAATGCAGCAGCAAGTGAGTTTTATATTTTAGCAAACTTTTGTTATTTATTTAAATATTTTTTATTTTTTCTCTGAGTTCCTTATACAATGTTGACACGTTAGATTGATATTATAATACCAATAAAAGACTATTTAAAAAATACAAAACATCTAGCACAACGTTAATAAAATGCGCTTTTATCATGAATAATATGTAACGTGTACAAAATACGCGAAAGATGAAATAAAGAGGAAAGCATGAGACAAACAATTTTATGATAGACACGTAAATTTTAGCAGTAACATAAAATCCCGTCAATTCGAAAATTGCGTGGACACAACGTAGTTTTTTGCTTCATGTAAATTTCAATTAAAACGATATATCACGAATAAATATCATACGACCGTTTATTCTCTCAAAACAACGAGGCGAGTATGCGGCCTGTGTTTCCGCACAACGAAATGTTTTCCGCCTCACCCTCCTATCACGATTACTCAATTAAATTAACCCAATCTGTACGCAATACGCTAGTCTCCCTTTTTATCTCTTGAAAAACTTGTTTCTTCATTGTCTGACAAACATCATACGTTATTGATTGTGTGTACTATAAATAAGTTGCATCGCTAACAAGAAATTTATACAACTCGGAACATACGAGTATACGAGTCATCACAACAAAACATTTAAAGTCACTTATTGTTAGTAAAAGAATTTTTAAAATATTTGATTGTAAGAAAGATATATGGAATGCATCAACCGTAGATAGAAAGTTAATATAACTTGGAATCAAATAGTCCACAGATATCTCCGGCTTGAAAGAAAACAATTTAAAAGCCGGTTTCCTGCCTATTCTTCAATTCATCGCGTACATCAGCGAAATGTATTCGCTATTGTTTGCTTTGGGGGAGTTTGTTGCTCAATGACCAAGCAGTAAGTAGTACATCCACGAATAAACGAGACTGTTCTTGCTGTTGTCACTCTCGAGTTGTCATTCAGAAAATAAAAGCTACAAAATTCCGTTTATCGCGTGTATGTGTAACGCGAGTTGCTATAGAGAAATCTCTGCTACCAGAGATGCGGATACGATACCTAACAAAGACGAACAAAGACTCGCCGTCGATCCGTTGGATCGCGACGAGATCTTCGCAAAGTTCCTGCGGACCCAGCGTACAATGAAGTCGAATGTATCGCGTATATAGTTGCTCGATTGTATGTATATACGTAATATACATGAATACGAAACAAAGTTATAACATCGTCAATGGCTGCTTTTCGCAAAGTTCCAGCCGACATAGTTAAATGAAAGATGAAATCAGTACCAATAGAAGTAGCTCAATGAAACTCGCATACTACGCTGAGCTATACGACTGGAATAGATTTTTTTTTGCGCAAACATGGAGGCTATGCTCCATTAATTTTGGATCAGGTGACGTTGATCTACGCAATATCAACTCTAATCTGCTAAAAGCAATTCGTCATGCGGTATCGGATTGCTAAAAATCGTTCGTTTTCACTGAAATTTATAAAATGCTCGTTCCATTATTTGTAAATATATATATAGAAAGAGACATAACAAGACATAAACTGTTCATATAGTAATCTTCGCACGATTTTATCATTCTTATTCTTATTCTTATTCTTAACATATTTTCTAATCAATTAACTTCTTAATTATTTTTTTAATAATTTTCATAGTTTTAATATATTTAAAAAAGATATTAAACCTGAAAAGTATTTCAGTCATCTTTATGCGAAAGTACGTCACGACAGTATTTCTTTCTTAAGACTCTGCTCGCGTTAGTGACATACATGCATACAAAAAGAGCAAGAAGATACTCTATGACATGTATAAGGACTGTAGGATACTCATATAATTTAAGAGTTAAAGAGAAGTTGGAAAGAACAGCTGAAACTAGAGAGAGAGAGAGACAGAATTATGACCTAAAAGCAGAACGGTATAAAAGTGAAAAAGAGAAAGAGACTATAATAACGAAAATTCATCTTAGCTTTGGAACAATTTCCTTGGAAAGTGTTGGGTTATTTTAACTAACAAAGGAATCGAAACGTTGTAAACACTCTGTGTGTGCCATTATTATTTTTATTATTATTAGAGAAACACTTTTCTTTTATTGTTATTTGCAATCTCATATGTTTTTAATAATAAAACGCGCTACGAGATGAAATTATTTATATAATATTATATAATATTAAATAAATTATTATCTCTTGACAGTCTTGCGCAATTTTGTTGAATGGATTGTTATTGAAACAGTATTTTATAATTATAAAATCTACTCTTCGTTGAAAAACTGATAATATAGAGAAAGTTGAATTGTTATTGTTTAAAACGTCAACTATTTCTATTATTGTATGTGGTATATATGTGATAGAATCATAGAATCAAATATTTCAGTTGTAGCATGAATATGAGTATGGCTGTTGCAGCCAATGCAACTGGACGCTACCAATTTTGGAAAACGCACATCTCGAGTTACACGCACGAAGTTAGACAGGTCGAATTGCAAAATAAATTTATTGTGCTCGATTGCGTGCTAAACAAAATCAAATGATATAAATAAATACACATTCCGCTGTTACGATTGCTATTAACTGAAAAAATCGAAATTAACCAGTCAGTCGCGATGATTAAAAAATCTCCTTATATATTGTTACTCTTTTATTCTCGGATTTTATCTAAAAATCTTTGCATATATATTTATATTTATATATATACGATATTATTAATTATTACATGATATATGAGATCAGAATTAAATCTTCTTTTACATGTAGCAGATAGAAGAATATGATCATATGATGATGTATTAAAATCTATAACTATGAAGGTTAATTTCGATGTGAAATTTAATCGACTCAAATTTCTCGCATATTTTCTGTAATATTTATGATAATCGACATGAGAATTTCGAAAGAAATTGACATTGATTTACGTCTGCATAGCATAGTGTGATTACCATGTTAAATATAATTATGACACGGAGTTGAGAGAATATAATCCTAGGGAATACAGTTGAACTAAAATTGTTTCATCGTGTAAAATTGGATACTTTTAACGTTACGTTATAATAACGTCTGCATTACGTATAACGGATTTAAAACTGCGCACAGTAAAAACATGCCACATATCGAATTTCTGGCGCACCATGAAGCTTTCCAGAGCCTACAAATATATATTTTAATCTTTTTCTCCACTCTACACAGATTAAAATCAAACAAGAGCTGCATGAAAATATTTGTGTACGTTATACCACTTGCAAAATTTTTAAATTTAATTTTGTATTCAAAAACACATTGCAAATATGATATCGTACATAATATAAAATATTTTAATGTTCATTTTAATCTTCACATAGTTCACACCACTTTGATTCATAATGCCTGATATTAAGACTGTTTTAAAGTAAAATTCAACACACACACACACACACACACACACACACACACACACACACACACACACACACACACACACACACACACACACAAAATTAGTTTCATGGTTAACATTTTTTTCTAAGATGCATTTTATTAATTAACTTTTATTGCTAATATTTTTTAATAATTGAGACATGATTTATTGTTTCTAAAAAGATAATAATATTAGGTATGCTCGAAAAGTTGATTATGGTGTAATATAATTTTTTTCAATCTGTATTGAATATCGATATTTGTTCCATTTCTATTTAATATTGACAACTGAATTTGCCATTACAATTTTCTGAAACAAAATCGAGCTGTCATTTTCGCGGGTATCGGTGTTCTTGCTGAACCGATTATTTGTTATCTGTAATGTAAATACACTGAGTACAATATCGTGCTGTGCACCGTTTTGCTCTGTCGCTTCCTCCCTCTCCCCCCCCCCCTCTCTCTCTCTCTTGTTCTGAGTACACATAAAGGTTTTTTGTGCTATTGCCATTTGTACAAGGGACATGATAGTATATTTTAATGTTTTTAAGATTCTCTCTACGCTCCAGATTAAAGAGTCTTAATTAAAAGAATTTAATTAAGATTTAAAAAATTTGTATCCTTTTTTAATTAATCCCTAGATGATTAACATTACTTATTGAACCTAATGAGTTTAATGTAAAAGCCAATCTATTCATTGAAACTTAATTCTGAGGAAAATTATTTCGCATATTACTTCTGTGCTTTTATTAGAGAATCTGTCAGGCAGGAAGTCGTGCGAATCGACCCATGGTCGACTTTCTAAAGTCAAACCCCAATCGCAAAAATAGCCCGCTACGCGACGAAGTGTAGAGTAACTCACGCGACAAAGGCAAGGAACGTAAAAAGATTCGCATCGAATGCCGCGCGGCGTAGTACCGAGATTTCATTTTAAGACGGGAAAATTTCTTGACAACGCAGAAGGAATAATGTAGAGCAACGAATAGCAGACAAATCCTCCATGACTCGCTACGTTTGTACAGAAACTGCTACCCCTTTCTTTCGTTTATTCGTAATTTAAATCTTCCAAGAGCGTCCACATTTTTCCGTCTCTCCACGACGGAATCGCGGGACACATCGCTAAGCAGAATGATTTAAGCTAAAAGCCAATGATTTTTGAACGGTATCTCTAAACGTCTTAGAGTATTGCGAAACGCTGAAAAATGAAGAGATGGGAAATCACAGCTTTCACTGGTAAACGCAGTCGACAGTCTCGCAGCGTACATGAATTTAATCCCAATCGAGAGGGAATTTTTAACGACAGGATGAGGAACACGACGAAGTGTAGTCGAGTTCTCGTAACCGAGGGCCGATCGATGTTCGAGCGAACGTGACTAAACCTTTTTTTTTTCCTAAGCGAAGGGGAGCGAGAATCGAGACGACGCTCTTAACGTCCCTTCTGTCCACCCACTCCCTTCGAGAAATGAGGGGCAGGTGTGAAAATTCCATTTCCTCTTGTGCGTCTTACAGCCCGTTCACGATTTTTGCTTTCAGCATGCGTATACACTTCTAATGATTCCGAGTAGAAAAAATCTTTTGTTGTAAATGCGAGAAATGATGAATTGTAGCTTTGCGATACATCATTCATTATTTGAGTATGTTTTTTTTATGTAACATACGTATAAGATTTTATTAGACCGATTCTTAAATCTCTTTTTTTCAATGACGGTACAAAATAATTGCCGAGGGACATTCTCTAAGTAATTCCTTACCTTTGAAATTTACTTCAGTGATAGTACGACCACTTTACGCTTTGCCCCATCAAAACTAATGAAAGCATTTACTCTCAAAGCGACCGACTCGCTGGCACGATTCGCTTTCATATTCTTGAATCTTAATCACGAGAACCTGAAATTCGAGATTCCATCCTTATAAAATTTGAATTCATGATATTGGTGTCGAATGAAAAAGTATCCATTATGAAGGATAGATATCCTAGGTAGAAAGAGAGTAATTATATTAAATGTTTCCATTTTTATATCGTAAGAAATATTTCAACAGTAGATTAAAACTACAGCACAGAAGATTAAATAACGAATATATTAATAACTTAATAACGAATATATAAATTATCGCAACAATAATCATAATTACTTACACTTAATATTATAAATTATTAATTTCAATTTAGGAATTTTTTATGATAGGTATATTGATTATATTGTTGTAAAATATTGCAATGTCACACTTTAAACAATCCTGTTATTGGAAATAGTCATATAAAATTTAATATCTCTCAGCAATGTTAGTGTATTTCTGATTATTTATATATGGATAACCTATGTAAAGGCATATAGGTACAGATAAATATAATACGATATTTTTTAAACAACCAGATCCTTCCTAAATCCAAGTACAAAAACGTTCTTTCGCTTCGTCGGCGATTGAACTGCGTGAATATCAATAACATGTCCGATTTTTACATTCGTGTAAATGTTTCGTTAAAGTTCTGACCAACGGCTAAGTCATACCCATATTTTTGCCTCGGATCTCATCGTGCCGTACGTCGTGCATATGTGCACGCGTTATGTGAGAGCGGTGAAAAGCGGTGGATCGCGTATTAAATCACTCGCTCACAGCGCTTATTGTTGCCTTTTAACGCTTTGCGGCGCATTGCGTCGACTCGCTATCCGCGATAATGCACCGCAAAGTGTATACTTACTGAGATTATTAAATTTCGGGATGTGGCACGGCCGCGTATGACCCTTTCCCCTTAATTTCGGAATTGTCGCGTAGGTGCAACCAGTAACTACGCCATTCGAACCGATGTGTTTGTTTTACGAATCCGCACCGGCGCGCAGGTAACGTGGTAATATCGCGTAATGTGAAACGCAAAGCGCATACATTAAACCGCACAATGTAGGCCAGATGCACCGGTGAACGGCCAGTTAAGGAATATTGTTAGATATTTCGTCGCTTTCGCTAAATGAAAACATTGTTCTGTTCGTTTACCTATTGCAGTAAATGTAACTGTATTCATCGGCGCAGTATCATACAGCTGAAACATAATCTAATTGATACCTGTTAACAATGCATAATAATATGCTGTGCAATAACCATTGTTGATAATTCTCATAATAACATTACATAGGAAACATACCGTATTAATCATTGACATAGTGACGCCGAATAAAAGGTAACTAATTCCAAATAACTAAGATACATACTAAATGATCTAACATTAATCGTTTAGAATATTTCCTAGTGCAATTTTTATATATATAACTTCAAAGCATTAGATATTTAAAAAAATTATATATTATCATGAATCTTTCGAAATCATAAAAAATTCTTTTTCAAACTCACGTAAAAAGTTGCTTCAGATATCAAATAATATTAACTTTGTAAACTGACGATAATAATAATGAAAGGAAGTTTATTTAATATTATTAAAATGTATTGGACATGTGTTTCGTAAAAGCTATTACATTATCTCGCAACAAATATACTATCCGAGCCTTTGTTTCAACGATTGAAAAATTCATTTTCTCTAGAGGACTAAATGCAATTGCGTATAAGTGAAAAAGTTGATGCGAATATTTAAGAGTGGCAGTGTACTTCCGTCGTATCGTTTTATATTCATTAAAGAGACAAAATAGAAGCAAAGCGCCTTAAAGCGACGACACTCAGCATCTCAGCAAAGCGCGTGTTTTCATACCAGAGAGTGACGCATCGTTTCTTTAATTCGTTCCACTTCTTCTGTAAGGTATTGCATCGGCTTCCACCGCTATTTGAGATGCGTAGAGAACACTCAAAATGTTGAAGCTACGCCAGGTAAAACGTGAATGATTAAACTCGGGATGGTTTAAGGTTTAAAGTTATAAATCGACATCCCTACCGTTTTCGCAAGTGCCTTCGGAGAGTGAATCAAAGCGGCGGAAACATCTTTTGCCGTAACGCATGTACTACATATGTAGCGATTTCGCGCAAGCTGTGCTCGATTAAAGCTCAGTGAGTCGTGGTATAGCCCTTTGTCGTAACACTTGTTGAGGGAGGAAATCGAGGGAAGAAAGGTAGAGCTTTCTTTAAAAAAAGGATCTCAATGATATTCTAACACATCGCAAGCGATCAAACCTATTCTCGGATGACTTAAAATCGACTTGAAAAATATAGAAAAGTATAGAAACTGTGTGAAGGAAATGTCCAGGAAATGTGTGAAGAATATTTTAATAATAGAATATATTAATTACAATTTCCAATATTATTCCTTTTGTT